>ML778398.1:215858-231958 GCA_009831015.1 Picea engelmannii
CGTTGGTCACTATCCATATACGACACATATTTGACCAGTTCCATAAACCTGATCTCGTATTCTTCTACCGTTTTGTTTCCCTGTATTAAGGCATGAAATGCCCCAACCTGTTGCTCCTCGTAGTACGCCGATAGATATTTCCTTCTGAACCTTTCCTCAAAAAGTTCCCAAGACCCACCAATTCAGGGCGCTGTCCCTTAACTAAAAAATGACGATCTTCGCCTTTGCATTGGACGCATAGTCCCTTAAGGCAAAACACATGGTCATTCCTTCCACCCATCCTTTAGCGCGTTCACTGGCGCGACATCCGAAAAACTCCGAAAGTTTGATCTTTTGCAACTCTCGTGTGATGTCTTCAGGTGGAGGTCCTCCCCCTAAATCCCTCGACGCTTCTGGATTACCCGCTCCAGACTGTGGGGGTTCCACTTCAGTTCCTGCTGGTTGTCACCCTTTTAAAGTCTCGTTGATGGCTTCCAACGAGTGCAGTATGAGGGCTAGCTCGGGCGATGGTGGTGGTGGCGCTGGCAGTGCTTGCGACGACGCTCCCTCGCCTCGACCTCCTCGAGTCCTGACCATCCTGTGTGCTTTGACCTACATCAACCAAAGTTGTCAGGGTGAGTTCCAGGATGTTTTAAATTGGTGCTACTAAACTTTAGAAATGGGGTTAGGCGTAAGTTTTCTTTACTTGTCTATAAATAGACATTACTCCATTAGGGGATTGGCTCGGTTAGGGTTAGGTTAAGCATCTAAGCTTCGTTTCTTCACCCCTACGAAAAAAACTATTGGTTTTCTGCCCTATAGCTACATTAGCCTTGCGCCTCTATGCTTACGCTCCTAGTGCATATGCTGCCTTGTTCCCGCTTGTGCTAGTCTGAGCCCTTTTAGTTTACACTTCCAATTTGACTAAAAATAACTTCCTTCCTTATGTTTATTAATTTGCGCCGAGAGGTGTACACCTACTGAAAATGGGCACAATCAATGATCTTTTAATCTTAATTAACCTAAAACCATTATTTGATGGCTAGGTATTGAAGATGATGGCATATTCTTAGTCGTCCTCCAATATCAATGGGTCTGATTTATCATTCATAACTTTCTTTCATTTATTGTAGCATCCGTTAGCATGTTTACTTACCCTCTTTTCTTTTAGCATTTACCTAATCACATAAAAAAAAATGCGGTAAGGTTATATGATTACCACTTTTAAATGATTAATTAGGATTAAATCGTGGCATCTAAATAATTGTCCACAACTGTCGGCCACGTCTCAGCTTTCACTGCGCTGTGCTCCCTTCAGCGTTAATCAGCCGCCAACCACTTTGCGGCTGCGCTGGTTTATTAAAACTAAAAATCTAGACTTAGCTTAATCCTAAGCTTCAAGCATCTTAATCAACACACATATTATATTTTATTTTTTTAAATCACATAGTGTGGTGCATTGGTAGGGCGTACTTTGTTAAAGTGCTTGGTCCTTGGGGGAGGTCCAGGGTTCGATCCCCATGGACTCCATTTAAATTTATACCTAACCCTTTAACTAATATTTTATTAAACTAAATAACTTAACTTAACTTAGTTAATTAGTTAATTAACATAATCTTAACTTAACTTAATTAGTTTAATAATTTAATTATTTTTACTTAATTTATCGATTAAACTTTATTAATTTCCTAAATTTATCATTTATTAGTTTATTAATATTTATTTCTATATAGTAGTTATTTATTATATATATATATTTTTTGAAATTTATATCGTAAAGAAAAGAGTGATAAATACAATTATTTGTTAAATAATTAAATTAAAAGGGACTTACCCAGTTACATGCATTTTGCATGGTATCCACGTGTTAGTCTGCCTCCTTCTCGGCAGGCTCGTTGGTAGGCTCCTTCGTAAATGCTCGGCTCCCTCGCAATGCTTTTTCATTTTGTAACCTGGGCTTTCCTCCCATTCATTCTGTTCACTTCCCTTGGCATCCATTTTTCTCCGAGCTTTGGTTGGTCATGGCGTTCCATGAAGAATTACATCCAGACGTGGAGATTGTTCCAAAATCGGCCTCCATTTTTCGTTTGGGTCATTGGTTATTGCAGATTTCCTCACTTGGGTCCTAGAGTTGAGGCCATTGTTGATGATATTTTAACTGGAGTTATACACGCGCTAGATAGTCTCCCTAGAGGTATCACACTTCGACCTTGCAATGAATTTTTATTCGTTGTTGCATTCCTTCTGGCGTCGCAACTAACAACAAATTCCATCTTTGCCTTTTTCATTAATTGACCTTTCACATTAGAGAAGTCACTACTAGATCCTCCATAGGTAAATTTCCCCTTCTTTTTTTTTAAAGTGATTATTGTTATAGTCCTCCACACAAGTTGCCTCATGTGCGAGATCCTTCAAGTGGCTAATTGCACTCTCCAGTTCATCCTTTGAGGTTTCAGTGGCCTTTCTTGCTTTCTTTTCAGATTCAAGCTCCAAAAGAGCTGCCCTTAAGCTCTCTTCGGAGGCTTCAGAAGATGAAGTCGGCAATACCACTGGTGCAGCCTCCAAGCCCCCATCCTCAAAATCACTTAGAGTTGCGTCCTCTTCTCCGGTACTCCTCATGGCATCTCCCATTCTCTAAATATTCATGAAACTGTCAAACTCTAAGCTATCATGGCATTTCAACGAATATAGCCCGTGCTTTCTTAAAATAGAAATATTTTGAACAACCACTCCTAAACTCGAAGGTTAAAACCCTAATATTTCCACTGATTATCCATGAAACTACTAAATTTTAATATATCATATCATTATATAGCCAATGCTTTCTTAAAGAAGCGTCGTTCTGCACAGATCCTTGAATACTCACAGGTTCAAACCCTAATAACTCCAAACACAAATGTAGTCCATCCAACCGCTTGTAATTTTCATTAGAACAGATGTCTATAGCAGGTTTCCGTGATAATTAATTACAACTATGCATAGATTATGTTATTAATAAATTACAACTATGCATAAATTTTCTGGTGTTTGGTGTTGGCGCTGTGTTGGCTAGTCGTCCATTCATTCATGTGATTACAGGTATGATCTACACTTCCTTGTCCAGGCGAGACTTTAAAAGGGGCAAAAACTTTTCTCCCTATGCCCGTATCCTATTGATATAAAGGTCGTCCTTCCAAACGATGCCTACACTCTTAAAATCCATCCATTTCAAAGCGCGAGGAATAAATGGCATCATCCGTAGCCCGTGGTTCTGAAAAAAACAACCATTAGGGCGAATATGTCACTTGCCCTCTACGTTGGGTCCGTCTGTGTTGAAATATGTATACTGCTTACCACAGCAGCAAGCACACATACATTTGCCAGATCGTTCCCTACGACAACAACACAAATTGGCCCATATTGGCCATAGCGAGCTACAGCCCAATAACGCAACTCAAACCTGTGAGCTTTGGTATATTTTACAGCCACCAAGTTGTCAAATTCATATATGCATATTATATTGTTTACATTGGTTTTTTTTTTTAAATGGGAAGCCTTGGCTAGAAGAAAGCGACTTCCACAAACAATCTAAGTCTGCTTATAAAAGCATATTGATCTCCTACAGCCATACAGTTGGGTATCTTGGTAAACTATTAATTAAATGCTGGTAATGACTGGTTGTATATGGCACAGCAGTGTGTTGTTGATTGGCATTCAACTGGCAACAGTCTAAAATGTAGATTTAATTTGGCACTACAGAAGTGTAATAACAGAGTAGACACTTTGGTCACAGAGAGTGTTGTGTGGGCACCTCCAATTAGCAGAGTTTATTATTCTGCACTAAGAATACATATATCTCTTCAATGTGCAGGGAGATGGTCAATTGAATGGCACTGCCAACAGACCAGTTAAGTCTTAAAACCAGATGTGTGAACAGGGAACAAAATATAATTTCTGCAGTAGGATCCATGGTGAAAGGAGTAAGCTATAAGTCCGTCGTTTCCAGATCATAAAAACATTAAAGTTTTCTTTGGCAACTATCTCTTTCTTTCCATGTATAAGACTTCTATATTTTCGTAGACTTTTACTCCCTTTCAATTTCATCTTGACAGAATCTAAGTAGTACAATTTGGATAATGTCGTCCTCACTATTCACTTTTATTCTCTTCATCTTTTCAACTTCATAAGGCACTGGTTGATTTGTTCTCAATAATAAATTACTTGTATAAAAGAAAAACCACTCATTTATCTCAATTTCTGTGCATCCTAGGCATTCTAGGCATATAGAGTAGGCATTTTTATCTTGTCTTTATAAATTTTCTGTTAGAAAACAACAAGATTAACTTGTTGTTTCCACGTTTTTAGTGCAGAAAGAGAGAAAAACCTCATGTTTTCCTAGATTTATGTCTTCTAGGAAGCAAAAAAAAATACTAAAAGCCTATAAAAACAGTAAGTTAATTGCATTTACAGTCAAAAACAGCTTGTTGTTTTTTATGTTTTCTCTGCATTTAATTTAGCATTTAATATTGAAATTGCATTATGTTGCAATGCCCATACAGAAAATACAAAAAATGTGCATTTATATTAGTGTTTATAGCATTAGAAATAGTCATAACAGCTCGCCGATTTTTTTTTTTGTTTCATACTTTAATTAATGTGTTTTCAACATATCTTTCCATTGTAAATTAGATGTTTTAATTTAACATCTAGGGTTTAATTATGATTTGAGTGCAGAGTCGGCTTATTATGGCTTGAGAAATTTCAACAGAAGACTATATCGTTTGTGATATATCTTTTTGGCAATGGTTGAAATCATTGGTTATGATAGCTATTAAATTTCTCTTTAACAATAGTTATTCTGCAAAGTTGGGAGTTTTAACATCAATTTATATGTTTTTTTTTTGGGGGGGCATTATTTATTTATTTAATTATTTATTTATTAAGGTTTCTACGTTTTGTTTGCAGGAGTTAGGGCTTGGAGTTGTTTGCAGGTTAAGCAGAGGCAGTTTGAGCTTGGAGTTTTGGCCCTTTAGGCCCAGTATTTCAGCTAAGCTCTGATACCAGATGTAATGCTCTAATTTAATTATAACAACCATTAATTTAGAACAGAACAGTAAATTTAAAATTCACTCAAAATTCACTTAAGCTAGCACATTCAATCCAATATTTCAATAAATAAAATTTAATAACAATTTACATACCTCACTCTGATGCTATCCGCCGCTTGATGTTGTCCGCCGCTTGAACCTGACGCTGCTCCTTAGGACACCCCAAAACCAGCCACCCTACCGACTAGTACGCCTAGCCCTGGGACATCAATGGATGTCCTAGCCCTCCGAGCCCAAAACCTCTGCAGCCCCCCGGTGCACTGTAAATTCCACTGTGAACTCACTCTGTCCCAATACTCCAAGTTCTCCCCTCTCCTCGAATGAATTCCTCCATCATCCTTCTCCACCTCCCTTATTCCTCCTTCACCGCCCCCGCACATTCACTCCCACCTAACTCTTTTATTACCCTTATCCCTTTCGTAAAGGCCTTATCCCATTATTAATTGCCTTATCCCTTATTAATTGCCTTATCCCTTATTTAAATGTTTCTCTTTTACGTATTGGTTACATTATCCCCCTATGGGATACGTAACCCCATTTAACATTATATTTTATTTCCCCCCCCTTTGTTT
Source organism: Picea engelmannii (assembly GCA_009831015.1). Classification (NCBI taxonomy): domain Eukaryota; kingdom Viridiplantae; phylum Streptophyta; class Pinopsida; order Pinales; family Pinaceae; genus Picea; species Picea engelmannii. Next base: position 221,497 of record ML778398.1, read on the forward strand.
AATACTTAATTAATCAATTAATTAATTAATAATCAAATTAATCATTAACCATTAATTAAAGAGTTAATCATACTTAAACTAATCATAGTAAAAAATAATTAATTAATAACATATAATTAATTAAGGTTATATAATAATTAATTATAGTTTAGCTAATTTTTAGGATTATTTATGAAATTATTCATATCAATAATTAATGGTCATTACAATCCTTACGATGGTCAGGGCCATGGTTTCTACCAGAACCCGGGCCAGCAGCCAAACTCTTCCTGGAAACCTGGTGCCAGTCAAAATCCAAGACCCTTTTTCCCTAGTTATCAGCAACAACCCAAACTACCAATCCTAGCGACTTTACACTTGATAGATTTGACAAGGTTGTTGAATGATCCTATTTGTCATGATCCAGATTGACCTCCTATGTCGACGAAATTTCCTTTGGACATTCCAAAGTTCAAGGCCAAGCCTAATGAAGATTGAGGTGATCATGTGACTACCTTTCATCTTTGGTGCTCATCTAACTCATTGGAAGATGACTCTGTACAGTTGTGATTGTTTCAATGTACTCTTATTGGGAGTGCCGTGAAATGGTACATTGAGCTCGATTGCTCAAGATACTCTTCTTTTGGCGAACAAGTGATGGCCTTCCTTAACCATATCCAGTTACCTGTGAGATACGACGCTAGCACAGAGTTGCTCGCCAATTTTGAACAGACAACAATGAACCATATCTCTGATCATATCCAAGAGTGGAGACGCTGGAAGAGTTTAATTAAGGTACCAGTCCCACTAGCATTCCTGCTTGAGTGGTTCCTTAATTCTTTGGTCCCACAGTTATCCAAAGACGTGGCAACATCTGGAGTTTTCTCTGAAGAAGATGCCATCATGAGGGCTCAACAGTTTGAGCTCATCTATTCTCAATCTAGTTTATTATACAACATCTTTCCAGATGGGCCACGTTCGATACTGGATAAAACTAGATAGAGAGTTGGACCACATGCCGATGGTATTGTTGGTTCAGCCCAAACTAAGATCATTGAGCAATTGATAAAACAGTTGCAACAGTTATCCATACAACACACAGCGGCCAGCCAAAATACTGCTTTGGCTGCTCCCCGTACCCAAACGTCAGAAGTACGCACCGTGCAGTCGACTAACCCAAAGGCCACCCAGTAGCCTGAAGGGAAGAAAAAACAATGAAAGAAGGGTAAGGGGGATAAAAAACCCACTGATAATGCTGGCAGGGACAACACATAAAAATGGAAGGCGAGGTATCCGTGCAACTTGTGCATGGAAGACCACCCGATCCATCTTTGTCCTCGACTTGCAGAGGCTCAAAAGTTTGTCACACAACAACAACAATCAGTGTTGACTAATCCCTTTCAACATGGGCAAAATCTAGCTCAAGCCTCTACAAGCATAGAAGGGGGCAGCCAAGAAACTTGCCCTCCTCCAAACAATCCCTCATCCATGAACGTATATATGGTTAGGGGTGATGCTTTCATATCAACTAGAGCGCACGACTATAGTAAACCAAGCGCTTCTGAGAAGGGTAAAGAAGCTAATATCCCATCTCTTCCTCTACATATTGAGAAGAAGTTGGGAGAAACAATGACGTGCATTCCAAAGGGTGCATTTAAAAAATCTTCTCACAACCCAAACGCAAGGGCTGCCCAGAATTACTCTGTGGTGGAGGATTTATCACAAACCCCTTGTGCGATGTCTTCTTTGGAGGTCCTCCAAAGCTACCCTGCTCATAGGAAAGCCTTGTTAACCACTTTGGGCTCTAATGAGACTTGTAATCCTGGCACCATCATGTTATATACAACCAACTTAAAACCTCATCTGCCTTACCACGTAGCGTTTCAGATAGTAGTGGCTCATCCCACAAAAACTTTTACTCAGAATATCTTCCGCACGGTGGTCGACAAGGGTTCCTTGACATGCATTATGTCGTTAGCATGTTGGAAGGCCATTAGCCAACCCGTTTTGTCTCCATCACCTACTCTCCTCACTGCTTTCAACGGTCGTTCATTCTGACCACATGGCATCATTTCTTCTTTCCCTGTGTAGTTAGGAGGGAAAACCGTGTGTGTCGAAGTAGAGGTAGTCGATGCTCCCCTCGACTATAACCTCTTGTTAGGATGGAGTTGGACTTATGCTATGCAAGCTGTGGTTGCTACAGTTTTGCGAGTCTTTTTGTTTCCACATGAGTGTCAGATAGTGACCATCAATCAACTTTCTCTAGACCCGACCCAGCTTTGGGGGAATCCACGGTCCTGATGATTGATGACCCTCAACCAGGTGTTGATAATGTAGGAGTTGGTTTGTGGCCATCCTTTATGGGTACCTTCGATTACCCACCTCCTCATGACGATATCAAATTTATATCTAATCACCACAAGGTTGATATTTTTCAAGTTTCATCATTCTGCATGACTTACTTTGAGGATCCTTGGATTCTTCCTTCCTCATCAGCCACGATGGATGAGATAGGGAACTCAAGAATATCCATGCCCTTGTCTAGCACTGAGGTAGCGTACTCTTTAGTCCAACAAGATTCATCTAACCCTGATCTGACTCCTGCACAAGAGTTAGATCCACTTCTAGAGCCTATTTGGGCTCAGGGTTCTCTCGCTAACATCGATTCGTTAGACTTAGTCTTGCGTTATGAAGAAGTAGTAATCAAAGCAATGAATAGTCCAGACAAACCTTGGGAATATCTTCATCAAATATCATATTTTCTCCCAAAGTTAAGCCAAATCAAAGCAGGATAATTCACCATTACCATAACGGGAGATCAACCATGTCCTATTAATCTCTTAGCTACACAGTAAATTTATGCTGAGGGTAATATGGTGACTATCGCTGAAACTATATCCATCAACATCTCCCAAAACCCTGATGTCGTGGAGAATGTCTTTGTCGAAGAAGATTGATCCCCTGAAGAGATTCAAATTTACATGGATCTTTTCAAATAATTCCATGACTTTTTTTCCTGGTCTTATGAGGAAATGCTAGATATTGATCCAAAAATAGTTGAACATGAAATCAAAACGTATCCTGATGCCAAGCCTATTCGCCAAAAACTTCGTCCAGTCAATCCCAAGAAAGTAGCAACCATCAAGATTGAGGTTGAGAAATTGCTAATGGCAGGTTTTATTTATCCTATCCATTTGACTCAATGAGTGTCAAATCCTATGCTGGTCAATAAAAAACAAGGCACGATTTGTGTATGTACCGATTTTCATGATTTAAACAAGGCATGTCCCAAAGATAATTTTCCAACACCATTCATTGACCAGATCATTGATGAATGTGTCGGTTGTGAATCCTTTTATTTCATGGATGGTTTTTCAAGATATAATCAAATCCAAATCAAACCCGAAGACCAACATAAAATGACATTCATTTGTCCATGGGGTACATTCGCATATCGTAAGATTCCTTTTGGCCTTAAAAATGTTGGAGCCACATTCCAGTGGGCCATGTCTTTTTCTTTTCATGACCTCAAGCATATAGTCGAGGCCTATCTAGATGATTTAGCATCACGCTCTCGCAAGCGAATGGATCATCCCACACATCTTATAATAATCTTCGAATGATGTCGCTACTGTAGGATTCACTTGAATCCAAACAAGTGCAGTTTCTACATAACATCAGGATGTTTGTTAGGTTTCATCGTATCAACAATAGGGATCATGGTCGATCCTCTTAAGGTGGAGGCAATAATCCAGTTTCCTCCCCCACGCACAATCCTACAACTTCAGAGTCTATAAGGCAAGGCGAACTCCTTACGACGCTTCATCGCCAACTATGCCAAAATCACCAAAGGATTTATGCATTTACTAAAGAAATATGTTCCTTTTTTCTGGGACGAAGCCACTCAATGCTCTTTCAATGAATTAAAACACGCCCTCACAACTTCACCTCTGCTACAGCCACCTAACTATAAAAAATATTTCTTATTATATATGGCTGTCGTAGAGTCAACCATTAGCATGGTTTTAGTTCAGGAAGATGATTCATTCTTAGAATACATGATCTATTACCTGAGCCGAGGCCTCGGAGGACCGGAACTCAATTATTCTCATATCGAAAAACTTGCGTTAGTAGCAGTTCATGTTGTTCAATGGTTCCGTCACTATGTTCTATTTCGCAAGACCACTGTCATTGTTGTCGTGAATCCATTCCAGTACATGTTGACACAACGAGTTCTAGGAGGAAAAATTAGTAGATGGATAGTCATCCTCCAAGAATTTGACTTAGAATTCGTTTTAGCAAAGTCCAAGAAGTCATTGGTATTCACAGAGCTTATTTCAGAACTTTCGGTTAAGTCAGGTGACATTGTGCCTGAGGAATCGCCTATCTGGGGAGATATGTTTTTGATTGCATCTACAGACCCTTGGTATGGAGATATAATTATCTATCTCCAGACTTTGAAATGCCCCACCTCTGCTTCTCATGACGAGTGTCAACAGATACGCCATCAGGCTAAAAATTATCTCATACACTATGATACGTTGTATCAGAGAGGTGTAGACTGCATATTACGTCGATGTATCACTCATGAGGAGGCCTTCATCGTGCTCAACAATTGCCATACTGAATCTTGTGGCAGTCATTTATCTGGGTTGGAAAGAACCCAAAAGATTCTACGAGCAGGTTACTTCTGGCCGACACTTATTAAAGATTGTATCGAATCGGTTAAGAAGTGCCATTCGTGCCAAATCTTCTCTCGGAAGATGAGGGCACATCCCTCTCCTATGTTTCCTGTCATCACAGTTGGTCCCTTCACTAAGTGGGGGATTGATTACACTACATGAAACCCCCTGTCAGCAAGGGGGCACCGCTATATCATCGTAGTTGTTGACTACTTCACTAAGTGGGTCGAAGCTATGCCAATGTTTAAAGATGATGGAGAGACTGCAGCTCTCTTCTTATTCAACCAGATCATAGAAAGGTTCGACATCCTGAGAGAGATTGTCACTGACCATGGCAGTCACTTTAAAAACCAAATGATGACTGAATTAACATCAAAGATTGGGTTACAGCAGGAGCATTCATCACCTTACTACCCCCAAGACAATAGGTAGGTGGAAGCTGTAAACAAAACTCTTAAGACTATTCTACAGTGAACTATCAACTCAGCCAAGTCAAATTGGCATTTGATGTTATACTCGACATTATGGGCTTACCGAACATATGTTAAGACTGCAATCGGTTTCTCACCTTTTCAACTTGTTTACGAGCTAGAGGCTGTCTTGCTCATTGAATGTCAGATCCCATCTCTAAAATTGGCAATACAATTATTGCCAGACACTTCTCTTCTTGAAGAATAGTTAGTACAGCTTGAGTAGCTCAATGAGCAGCGTCGTGATGCAGCCCTGGACAATGAAGCTCATAAACATAAGGTTAAGTGTCAGTATGATAGGTCCGTTCGTCCTCGGATTTTCTCTGAGGGCGACCTTGTCCTGGTCTATGACCAAGATAAGGACCCCCTGGGGGTAGGAAAGTTTAAACCCATGTGGTTCGGACCCTTCGTTATAAAAGAGGTTTTAAGAAACGATGCTGATTGTTTGGTTAATTTTGAAGGGAATGCTTTGGCGGAGCCTAGAAATGGGCTCTACCTCAAGAAGTATTACTCATAGATAGGTCACTATGGGTAACTTTCTGTAACATATGTATAGTCTTTGTACTATTACTTTTTAAGTTTCTTTTAAGTTTTATAGACGTGTCATTGATTTTATCTTTCGTCAATATGGCAGATGTCAAGTGATTCCAAGGTGTTCGTTGGGTATGCAGACGATGATAGTTAGCACATGCGGAGGCTTGCCTCTGCAAATTGGGTAATATTTACACCTCAGGGCCAGTTGTTGTCTTTCGGAGGTATATGCTTAGTTGACACCACAAATAATGTCGTCGAGTATAGTGCAGTTATTGAGTTTCTTCATGATGCCTTGTCATTGGGTATCTCTCATCTCTGGGTCTATCTCGATGCTCAACTCGTTTTGGCACAGCTAAACAGAGTATACCGGGTTCATGATCCAACTTTACACCAACGATTCCTTAGGGTACGTCTCTTAGAACAAAACTTTGATTATATTACATATTTTCATGTTCCTAGGAGATTAAACCAAATTACAGATACTCTAGCTAATCAAATTTTAGATTGTCATCTTGCACACATATGAAAAAACATTGACATGAGCATGTAAATACATTTTTGCACACGCGATCATTAATACACAAAAGATAAAAAAAAACCATATATAACATCATAAAACAACTAGAGTACATAGATGGATGCAAGAGCCTAAAAAATGGGACTAATAAACGAGTCATAGGGCTTATGCCCTCAACAAATATATAAGTAAGTTATCGTGGCATGTCAAAAGTCTACATAGGTTCAGGGCCTATGGGCCTTGTTATAATAGCCCACAACATGGAATAAACACCTAAATAATTGGACCCACATCCGAGGTGCCCCCACGACATGAGGCTTCATAGATGGCGGTAGGTCCTCTATCTCTGCCATCAGGAATGAGTGAGTAAGTGCAGTAAAGTTCTGCTCAACTCATCTAAGGACACTCTCAGCCTCCTCGACTGGGAGGTTCCCTGCTACTGCTACTCCTTCGATGGTGGTAGCTGCAGCTTCTCGCCGAGGACGATGCCTGTTCTGTGCATAATCAACAAGTCGCACATGTCCCACATCTGCATACAAAAAACATTTACCCATCAAATACATTGGCATACAAAAAATGATATATATCACAAAAATGACATAAAAATTACATATGCAAACAAAATAACTACAAAGGTGGAGACTTACCCATCTCCCCTTGCTCCTCACCAGGAGGCACGAGTATTTCAGGATCTCTAGAAAAATCTATCCCTACATATGGGTAGTCCTTGATCACAGGGATCTACCGTGATAGCCATGCAAAGAATGCATCATCGAAGGAATCATTGGTCCTTCCACCACTCTGTCGCAGTAGTAATACTGCCCATCTACACACTGCAGGAAATGAGGCCTGATGTCCTCGTACTACTTCCCGAGGGCTAAAGCTCAGAACTCTCTCGAAGAAAAATGAACACAAGATCATCCCGAACCCAAAATTCCTTTGTGTTCAATGTTGGAAATCTGTCAATTACCTCTTCATGCACTCTAGTAATGTAGTATTCCAGTCAAAAAATTTTGCATTCAAGCAATGGATCGCACAGTTCATCTATGCACGGGAAGCCTGATGCAAGGCTGCCGAGAAGGTAATCCACCCAATCAGTAATAATATCGCCTGCAGCGATAGGTTAGTGATCTTACTGATAGGTACCTGAGAGCCCGCACGATCAATCCCAGCCTCACAGTGCTTGGCTATCAGTTCCAAGATCTTACTCATTCCCGTAGGAAACATCCTAAAGTTGACTGGTTCCCCTCTCCTTGAGACGCCAGTCAAAAAATAAATATCCTCAGTGGTGGGCACCAGTGATTGCCCCTCTAGCATAAAATCCTCTGCATCAGGGTGCTGATAGTCAATCAAGGCATTCAGTATCCTTGGTTGAGCACACATAAATGGACACAGAAAGAACTTTAGTAAACCGCATTGCATCAACACGGCCACGACATTCAAATCTGCCACAACCAACTCACTGACTGCTTCATGCTCTCTTTCCCTCCACTGGACATACATCCTACCAACACAACAAGGTTCAGGAGGGTCAGCACCTGCCTTTAATTCTTTTTTTACAAAAGGTGGGGGGTCCATGCGAGTTTTCGAGGCGACAATCATGTGTACATGCGGGTAGCCTTTACTCTGCCCGCGTGTACCTAGGGATGACATTTTTAAGGTCCGTGCCCACCCAAAAAATGAACTTAAAAACAAAATTGAAGAATTAAATAGCTAGATAAGGGAGTTTTTACTTACTTTGTCCAAGCGGAAGTTCGTTTCGTCCACTGTAGCTCCCGGAATCACCATTTTTAGCAAAGGGGGTATTTTGGCTCTAGAGCCAATTTCCAAATCAGTAATGGTGATAATGAGCTGCCAGCTTCTATTTATAGACTTTTTGACCTCTTTTTGTCACTTTTTTGGCCTCCCTTATCAGTTTCTTTATACCAAAAACCATTTTGGGTGGTTCCAAAGGTATATGGGAGGGATTTGATCATGTATTGGGACACTTTTTTTAGTTTTGAGAAAATTTTGACGGTCCATAATTTTTTTTCCAAGAATCAACTTGAGCATATAGGTTAGGTTATTACCCCAACTTTTGTGTCTCGTTGTATTTTTCCTCTGCTATAGGATCGATCCCATCAGGTTATGACATGGAACCATCATATCTTCTTTAGAAGTGTTGCAACTTGGCGGTAGATCTTACCAGAACATGGATTCCCTAGGTAGGTCCTGGTTGCATTATGGTGCCCATGTCGTCTCTAAAACACTATAGGCTCAGGAGTCCTTATAGTCTTTCCTAAATATGAGTTTGAGCCTCATTTTCATGATTCTTCCTCACTCTTTGTCTCACCCTTAGGACTCCCAAAAAATAAATGGGTCTCCTTTTAATCCCTTTTCAGACTGTCTAAAGATGAAAAGATTACTGAGCGATCTTGTGGCCTTTCATGCTTGTTAAAATGAAATTTAAAGTCACGTCTGTCCGACAGTAGCTTACCCCTTTTTCGGTCTGGACGGTCAACTGTATGAACAAAGGTATACTCTATCGAATTTCTGTTCTTTAGAAGAGTACTCTCAGGTATAATTTTATTCCTTTTTCGAGCCTAAGGGACTAAAATTACGAAAAATAAACTCCCATGGAGTCCATAGTTAAGCTCTTTTCAGACTCCCTAAAATTGAAAAGATTGTCGAGTGACCTTATTTTTTCACACTCGTTAAATTGGTCCAGAAGAACATTCCTGACGGAGTCCATAGTTAAGCTTTTTTTAGACTCCTTAAAATTGAAAAAATAGCTGAGTGATCTTGTCCTTGTCACAATCGTTAAAATGGTTTTGAATCAACGTCTAATTGGTGCTAGTTTATCCCTTTTTCCAACCGACTAGAGTATCTTCGAAAAATGTACCTCAATGGAGTCTCCTTTTATGTTTTTTCAGACTCTCTAAATATGAAAAACCACTGAGCTTACCTTCTCTGGGCTCGTGAAACTTACATCGAAGGATGTTACCATTGTGTGTTCTATCAACTGCATTTGCATACCTTATCCACCAGCCTTGTGGCACTTTTCTTCTGTGTCTTAACACCTTTGGCCACCAGAGGATTTTCCCCGAGTATCATTTTACCAGAACATCAGTCTTGTCCTTGTGCCTTGAGATTGTATGTTTTCAATACTCATTCCTCCATTGTAATGTAATATTCTTTTATTATCGAAAAGAACAAAAAATCAAATATACCCCAAAAATAGGATGGGAAAAGTATTTTCCTTATTGGAAGCATAATGAGTCACCCTTGGATAAAGCACATCTATCTGTTTGTTCATCAGACTATCGGATGTAGTATTACCTTAGGAATCTTTTCTCGATATATAAGAGTTGTGTCCTCCACCGTTTGGTTATTCTTAGAAATATATGGAGAGTTTGCATTGCCTCCTGCTTCGTAGACTTATGAGTAACATATATGCTACCTGAGTCGCATCACTTGTCGTGCTATTGTCCAAGGGAAGTTTGTCACTAAGCCTAAGTCAGCCCCTCTGAAAATTGTCTCTTGTCCGCATACCCAGCCATCCTAAACGTCCAATCAAGTCCTTGCTCGAGATCACTGAAGCCTTCAGTCCGATCATCAAGATTATCAAGTCCATGACCGATGATCCGTCGAAGACCTCTGGGTAGTGCAGTCGTACACTCATATTACACTCCTACCCAAGTTTTGGAAGATTTTGAATTTGTTTCTCGAACTCTGAAGTCCTCCCATAAGGCCGAATCAGCTTCTAGAAGATGGATACTCTATATGTTTCTGATTTTGAGATGTAGCTCTACTGTGTATTATTCGTGGCTACTCTTTATAGTTATTTGACATGGATCTACAGTGTATTTGATTGGTAGCCATGGTTCTATTTTATCCCGAGCATGGGTATGCATGCCTCGGTGAGACATTTGTTATTTTGCAGATGGCACCTCCTGTTCCTGATCCTTGGGCTCACTAGTTCGGCATATCAGTAAATATTGGTAATGTATCTCGTGCATCAGATGCTCTTCTGACCTCACACATTAGGGGGCATATGTTATAACCCTAAATTGCACCACATATGCTTACCTGGCATCAAACCAACTCATTTGTAAAGTATCTAGAGAGGTAGTGGGGGGGCCCAGAGGGCCCATAGTAATAATAGTGGAGGCCATTCAATGTAAGGTGGACTAGGTCCACTATATTATTAAATAAGGCCCACTATGGTAGTTAGATATAATAAATGTAAGAGGACTTCTTAGAAGGTTCTACTTCTAGAAGATTCCTCCTCTAGAATGTTC
>ML778398.1:234107-252352 GCA_009831015.1 Picea engelmannii
TTTTGTAGTATTCAAGATTCATTGAACAACATGCAGGAGATATTTCTTATGCAGGGCCTCAGGGATGAATATAATCAGGAAATATATGATTGGTATGATTTTGAGGCAGATTGTGATGATTGGTATATGGATAGTTGTCATTTTTGGGATGACTACCACTTCCATATTTTATTTGATGATTCTACTCCACCTTCTGCAGAGAACATCAATGTCCCAGATCAGGAGTTAGTTACCAGCGTTCAGTCTGCATATTCTACAGAGGTATTATTACTTCCAGATTCTGCTACGACCATTTTCCACTATGTGGATGGATCTTCTTATTTGGATCCACATGATAGGTGTCAGTCTTTGGAGCATCATTTGGAGTTGGTTATTGGGTTCCAAATTCTTCTTCGGGGAGTTCATATGAGCACTTGGACATGGGACCCAGGCTTACAATGGTGGTTGGACTACTTCAGCATGGTGGATTTCTTTTCTACATGAGACTTTGGTTCTTCAGTCTTCTTCAGCATTACGGTCCACAATTATCCATGGGACCCTGGTATATGGTTGTACATCAAGCGTTGAGGACAACACTTTCATAAGGGGGATGGAATGTAAAGTATCTAGAGAGGTAGTGGGGGGGCCCAGAGGGCCCATAGTGATAATAGTGGAGGCCATTCAATGTAAGGTGGACTAGGTCCACTATATTATTAAATAAGGCTCACTATGGTAGTTAGATATAATAAATGTAAGAGGACTTCTTAGAAGGTTCTACTTCCAGAAGATTCCTCCTCTAGAATGTTCTTAGGTGATGGTAGCACTATATAAAGGGGTTCAAACAATGTAATGAGATATGAAGAGAAGTATTGTGTTTGGAGCGGTAGCTCATTAGGAGGATGCCCCCTCGAAGAGACAAGTGAACAGGAGAGGATCCCTTCCATAATAGGATCTATTGTATGGTGTTTCTCTACCTCAAGGGTTTGGTAATAATATTGTGTGGTTTTTTCTATCTTGCTTCGTGGATCTATTGTGTATTCAGTATTTGTGGTGATTATATTGGTAGATCTATTCAAGTTGTTAACATCATTTGCCAAGACTTTGCTGAACAACTCTTTGAAAATCCTCTTGTGTAAAGGCCCACGTGCCCTAACCCATTACTGCACGTGTTTACACGCTGGCTGGCTCACAACAACCTGCATGTACCTACTAAATCATGAAAGAAGGAAAGTTGCCGATAGAACAAAACGCTATGGGTGAGTTAACTGAAACTCCCAACCATGCATGGCCGAGGGTTCATCCAAAACCCTAGCTCTTTCTAGCCTATAAAATAAGGGGTAGGGGTACCATTTGGAGGAGGAAAAAATATAGCGAAGAAAATGTGCCCATTTACGTATTCCATTGTCCCAACCCTTTATCCTTTCCTTATGCCAAAGGATATTTAATGAAAAGCAGTTGAAGGACAGAATAAGAGGAGCCCAGGATCAGGTTCAAGGAGCAGTGGTCGGTCTCATCTTTTGTAAGTTGATTCACTTTACATAATAAAAAGAATTCTTTTCTTGTCCCATTTCATGATCTGTCTATGATTCGATTAGTTTATGTTTGATTTCTAACCCTTGAGTATAGAAGTAGCATGCATGCATAGTTGTCATTTGTCTTGAGTGCAAGTCATCTTTGGAAGGAGCAGCGCAAACAAGTAATCAAGAACAATAGAGGATCTACATCGAATGCCGGTAATAAGGTAGTTGGTCCTTTTTCATGCATTTACTGAGAAAAAGGGATTTAAATCTTGGGATGTAGGTAAAAAAGTAGTTTCTATTCAGTCAAATCTGCATGCAAAGTCTGACCCTAATTTGGTAGTCTGTAGGGTGTTTTTCCCAACAACATATACCGAGGGGGGGGGGTAAATAAATATAATATACTTTTTACTTTATTTAACCATTTGTTAGTTGAGAAACAATAATCACATATGAACTCAAATAATAATGCACATAGTTTAACACAAAAACCCAATCAAGAGAAAACCATAAACTTATCTTTATAGATGTTTGTAGGAACCAACCCATTGTTAAAAATATTATAGTAACCAACCCACTAGAAACACCAATATCATTAAATGAACAAAAAATTAGCAAGATGCAGGCACCAACCTATTGGAGGAACCAATCTCCTTAACTTAGAATCAACTCAAAAATACCTCTAGTCACCAACCTATTGTAAAACATTTTGTAAGCACCAACCTGCTAGAGACACCAATCCCCTCTCTTGAGGATGAAATCAATAAGATATGTGTAGAAACTAATCCAAGATATCCATACATAGAGTACTTATGAATTCACTTGCATTCTTCATTCCACAAATAATCCTTCAAGTCTTAAACACATGTAGCCTCCATTCCCTAGTGAGCCTCATAATATCATTCCCAGAATATAATCATTGGTGGAAACATCACAAACTCAAAAAAATGCACTTTGTAGCATCGCAGCCCTTCAATCCCTCATAGCACACTTTAAGAATAAGAAAATTCACAAGAAAACCCCTTATACTTCTCTTGCACACCTTTATATCCCAAAAAAACACCCCAACTTCTTTAGCACACCTCAAATCACTTATGTTCACCTCACACTTGATCTATTTCTTGGTTTCTCTTCAAATGTTCCCCATATATCCTATATTTATAGTAATTGTTTCCCCACATTCAAGGACAACTTGTAAAGACTAGATGAGTCGACCTCAATTTTCTAATTGGGTTATCAGACATAAAAATTCAGATCTCCTCATTCCTAGGGAGCTGGAGGGAGTTCCATATACCATTGGAAAGGTCTCGAAATAAAATTTCCAACCATATAACTTGTAATCCCATTTTATCTAGTTATGTAGGATAAAAATTCCTTCAAAGGAACGGTATCCAAACTATTCATCAAAAATTAAAAAATAATAATTTCAACAATCTCCATCTTGCAATGTTTGTCTTGGACATCTATATGCTTGTAATTTTTATCTTGGAAATCTGTAGGATCCCCCTCTCATTGCATCAATGAGAAAAACATTTCCAACAATCTCCCCCTTTGTCACTGATGGAAACCCTTATTCAATTCTATAATACTCCCCATGTTTTCAACTCTCCTTGTGTATGTGATTATTCCTATGTTTGCAACTTCTCCCTCTTTGAGATCAATGGAAAAGGGTAGCTTTCCTTGAGATTGTTCTTTCCTTTACTTTACAAATTGTTATTTTTCATGTAACAATTCTTCAAGTAAAACCATGTTGACATGCATTTCATCCTTTAGTTTTCAAACCATTATGTAGTTCTAATCCTTCAAAGTATATCTCTAATTTATCATTTGTTGGAAACTGATCATTATCCAGGATCTCTTTGGTTCAAGTATCCAACACCGATCCTTATATTTGATTGATTTTATTGAACAAACCCTCCACTCCAAATTCATGACATTGGTCTTCTGAATGGGGTGAAGATTTAGTATTTCAATTTATTTCTTCCTCCACATTCCTTTCTAACAAGGGACAATTAGATGAATTCTATTGTCCAAAATATTACAGTAAACTTGAATTTCCATATTCACGAGGAAATATCCTGACCTTACCTTTTCTAGAAATGTGGTGTACATGTTTTGAGTGAGAATCAACATAGTGAATCTGCCTTCCATATTCATCTAGCTTATCACATCCTTTCTCATAACAAATAGTTTCATCTCTCTCTCTCTCTTTCTTGTTTTTTTTCCTTTTCAAAACATTTGAGTATTCTTATTTATGGTTGGAAAGAACATCTCCTTCCTTGTTATGTTTAAGAGAATTTGTTATGCTGCTTCTACAATAATGTGATATGTGCCCATAGTTGTTGCACTTATAACATTCAATATTGTAATCAAGTAGAGGATCAAATGAATTGTAGTTTATGTTAGAAAACTTGTGTCAACTTATAGTTTTGTTGTTCACATAATCATCCTTTCATGTTTTGTATGGACCTATATTTGTTTTTATCACATGGTGACTTCTTGTATAATCTCTACAATCTATTGCTTTATGACCAAAATTATTGCAAGAAAACCAATATTTAAGAAAGAGATTTTGGTGTTGGTTGGTGAAAGGACTTCTTGGTGGAATAACTCTTTTGGAATAATTCTAGTTGTTCTTGTGAGAAGAATCGAGAATATTCTAGTCATCATTTCCTTTCTTACTACTACACTCATTATTGATGGATCCTTTGAGATTATTAACATATCTTTTAGGATTTTCTTCAGGAGTATTTTGATTTTCATCATAGACCAGCACAATATTGATGAACAATGACCTTTGGAAACTAAGGATCTCATTTAAAGTTTTGATGCTCTTTTTAACCTTCAACTGAGTATTTGACTTATTCAATTTATCTTTTAATTAGACAACATTAGACTCTAACTTCACACATGTTTCTTCCTTTTCTTTGAGATGAATTTTCATTACTTCCTCTATTCCTTTTGCTTCTTCTAGCTGAATCTTCAGAACGATAATTATCTTCTTTGTTTCTTCAATATCGTTATCATTATTTTCATGTTTCTCCAATTGCACCTTCAACTTTATATTCCTTTTTATAAGCCTGTATTTTTCTTGTAGGGCACTAATGAGTTCTGCTTCAAGATATTCTTCTTATGAATCTAACTTTTCTTTCTAAACAATAAGATTTGTTTCCATGGTTATGGAGAGAGATTCCTCATCATCATAACTATATTCCCATTATGCATATGGACACTTAGGAAAAAAAAGTTAGAATAAAAGAGATGTGCTCATTTTCACCATAGACAATATCTCAATATTGTCACCCAACCATAGGAAAAAAGGCCACCCCTGAGCACCTTAAACCTTGACAGAAAAAATAATTCTAGAAGCAAACCCTAGAACCAATAGAAAACCAAGGTAGGGTGATTCTCTCCAAATTTAGTGTACCAAGCAGAGAGTCCAAACCATAACCAAGGTAGAAATTACAAACCATAACCAAAGACCAAGTCACTAATGCAGCAGCTTCAACTCTCCTCCAGTCATGCACACCACTTGTCCTTACGCAATTGTGAGAGTGAGTTAGTACAAATGAGTTCTAGAGCCCTCTATTTATACTACTCCAATTCACTTAAGTGGGTCGACTTCTCTTCCTGGATGATAATAAATTAATATTAATTATTCTCTTAAGTCAACTTGTCTTATAGGATTAGTATCCAATGTTTTGGGGTTTCTCTTACTTCCCAAAATATTCTAGTCTCATCAAAGGTTACACGTAGAGGTTAATACCTCCCAAAATTACCATAATATCAAACTCCCTCATATCTAGGGAGGTATTAAAGGAAATGGTCTTGAACATAAACATACCATTCAACCAGTAGCATCATCATAGATACATAAGCTATCTCATGATCAAATCATGAGCACCATCATCACTATCAAACTAGATAGTCTCCATAGAAATTAGAACAATGTCATCCAATATAACACAATTGTGTTTATTCATAGTAGTATACAACTACTATCTAGTGGTACACAACCATTCCTAGTAGCACACAACTACTAACCAATGACACATAGTCACTGCTAGTGCATCACATACATCACAGTAGAATATAGCTACTATCTAGAGACATAAAGTATTCACAACAATCATATCATATGATATCAATAATTCCATGATATAAACTAAGTCATCTGGTCCATTCCTCCACTCACATCTGTGAGATCTAGAAGAGCATCTTCCCTTGAAAAGTTAAACATCATCCATGGGCTATGTAGACTATTCTTCCCAAGCATAAAAGAACAACTCTACCTAATTTATGAACCTGGACCATTCAACCTAATTGGGTCATTCTTATTGAATGATTCATAGTGTGACCTGGAGAGAATGAGTCTATCCTAGGCAATGACTATTCCTGATTGTTGAACGCGGACCATTCTTCCATCACAATTCATAGTGAAACCTAGAGAGAATGAGTCTTCCCTAGGGAATGAATTTTCGTACCATTTCCTACAAAAATGATTGTCCCACACCATCCTCCTACATCAGACCATTCTTTGAAATTGATCACAATTGTGAAATTTGAAAGAATGAATTCTCATAGAGGTGGACCATTATGTTTGACCACTTCTGAGAGTGACTTCCAAGGATAATAACTGTCCTAGATCATTCCCCCACACTATCCATAAGGGGAATCATTTTCTATGGTACATCAACAATATGTTGGACCATTGATGCAAGAGAAGCGCCAACACATCAAGCGAGCCAGTGCGGAAGTGGAGGATAGATGGACAAGCCAACACAAATTTTGAAAACACTTTGGAATTGTTGCGCAAATATTAAATGAGCCATTAAGATAAGGTGCACTTGTATATTGTAAATGGACCTTGAGCGGATAGCTCTCGTCCTTAGTAGGTAGATGGGATTTAAAATAGTTAATGTAAAGTAGATAAAATTTAATTCTAGACTATACAGTTGTAGAGTGAAAGAGGGAAACGAGATATAGACACCCTCATTGTGCATTGTAACATTATTCAGAAGCATTTGGAGCAAGAAGAAGAAGAGAGTTGTGTAAAAACACCCATGTACAAACATTTGAATTAATAGAAAGCTTTGATTCAAATTCATGGTTTGTGTTGTTCTCTGTGTATTGGTGCTGAATGATAGGCTCATGAACGTTTACTTCCTGTTATACATTTGATTTTATATGCTATGTATGTGATTTCATGTATGAATTGAAGTCTGAGAGGGAGATGGAATGAGTTTCAATTGTTTCTCTATTTGAGCCAGAGAATTCTTGCAAGGAGTGCAGTTGAAGTGTCCGCAAGGAGTGCGTTGACATAGGGTTCAGATAGAGATAGTTTTTGTTCTCATTCATCCAGAAGTGTAGTTGGGCATAGGAGCCATGCAAGGAGTGCACAGTCCAGGAAAAAGTCTCAGGGTTGCGAACCTGAGTGAAGCATTTGACAGACTGTTGCTGGAGGTGTGCGCAGAGTCAAGTGACTTCAACACTTCGATGTTGTTGAAGGTTTGCCGCAAGGAGTGCGTGCAAGAGTTTTCTTGAAGGACTTAAGGTCATGGGGAAAAGGTCAGGAGGGATAGGACCTTCGAATTCGTTGAAGGACAACATAGAAAATTTGTGCCTTGAAGGTTGGCAAGAAGTGTCGAAGATTTCACGCAGGTGGATAAGTTCTGTGGAAGAACACTTAGTCATTTTGTGGATTGCATAAGGAAGAACGGACGGTTGATATATTCCAGGGAAAATCAGTGAATCACCGTGAGCCGTTGCATCTCGTGGGGGTGCATGGGGATACTGCAGATATTCCCATAGTGTTTAAAGCTCAGAAGGGGAAAAGCCATTGATCCAAGCCAGCCAGGGGCATTGAATTATTCGCGAAATCGCCTATCGGGATTTCATAAGAAAGGAATCGAAGATTTGGTAACGGGAGTCATGAAATCGCGATACGCGATATCCCAACAGCTACAAGTACAGTGTGGGGCCACAAGAGTTGGTGGTGGACAGGTAGCACATTGTATCAGGGTTTGGGAAAAGTAAAGTCCCAAAACATTGGACATCAGAATATGCGATCCTGCGAAGTTCAAAATCCCGGCGAGGTGATTGGACCATTGAAAAGTCAAAGTCACGAGCTCATCGGAGTTTCGGTATATCGGGACTCAAGAGTTAGAGAACCGAGTTGCTCGACACCACGAGTGCCGAGATCCCGATAGAGAAAGTCTCGACAAAGGAACGAAAGGGTCATCGTTGACTCATATCGGGTCTCAGAGATTCAAGAGTCCTACGCTCGATCACTGACCTCGCAAGGTTGTGAAGTCTGATTCCCCGATAAGTAAAGAGAGGGGAAGTCACCCAAAGATATCTGTGGGTGTAGATTTCTCGATAGGGAAATAGAAGGACCGGTTAGTGTTCTTCGGGCCATGGAAAGAGAAGATCATGTGAGCAGGCATGCTTACAAGTGAGACACTGCGTCAGTTTAGTATCAGAGCTTCAGATTCTTGTTTGTATATTTTATGCGAGGAAGGCATAAGAGGTAAGGAGTACTCTGATACACAATGTAAAGTGGTATCAGAGCTAAGACAGATTGTTCTTTTCTTTCTGTAGCAGAGAAGAGGAGAATTTGCCATGCCGCCAAGGAGAGATAGGCAATCACCTGATCCAGAGGATAGGGAAGTGCAGAGAAGAAGAGGTAGGCAGATAACTGATCCATCCATAGAGATACATATGAGAGACCTCTGAGTGAGACTCGAGGACATGGAGACAACACAAAGACACACAGCTAGTGCAGGGGATCTGAGTGATTCTGATAGTGAAATAGAGGCTGAACGAGAGGAGGAAGTTACAGTTGGAGATGCATCAAATGAGTGTTTGATCAAAGCTATTGCTAGGATGGGTGCAAGAGCAAAGATGGAAATTCCAATTTACGAGGGAAACTTGGATGCAGAGGTGCTACTAGATTGGATTAGAGCTTTGGATACTTACTTTGACTATGAAGATGTCAAAGAGGACAAGAAAGTCAAGCATCCTGTTACACGCTTAAAAGGACATGCAACATTGTGGTGGGATGAACTACAAGCTGACAGGCGCTGCAAGGGCAAGCAGAAGATCAAGAGCTGGGACAGGATGATCGTGAATATGAAGGCGAAATTCATCCCCAAGGATTATCAAATTACTCTGTTCAGGAGAATGTAGAACTTGAGACAGAAGCTGATGACAGTGAAAGAATACACTGAGGAATTCTATCGACTGAACATTAGGGAAGGTCATCAGGAGAGAGATGATGAAAAAGTTGTCAGATACATGAATTTCCTGAGATATGATATCCAGGATGAGATGAGCATGGTAACCATCTGAACAGTGGAAGATGCTTATCAGATGGCTCTGAAAGCTGAAGAGAAGCTGAGCTGAAAACAAAGTCAGAGGGGCTGAGGCAGAAGTCAGCCCATAGGCAAAGAAGTTGCCCAAGACAAATACCAGAAGCCCAAGGAGGAATGGAAGAAACCTCAAACTCATGCAGAGAGAGGTGGAACCTCACAATGGGGGCCATATGTTGAACAGAGAGGGTAGCATAATGAACAGAAAGGATATTATGCTGACAACAACACTTTTCCTCGTACTAGAGGTAGAGGAAGAGGAAGAGGTGGAGTAATCACATACTTCACATGCAGAAAGAATGGGCACAAGTCTTATGAGTGTCCAGAGAAAAAGAAGGACATTGGAGAAGCTCACATCACTAAAGCATAGAGGTGGGATGTTGAGGTCGGAGACGCTGAAGGCGGAAGATCACTCATGATGCGAAAAGTCCTTTTGACACCCGAGATGGAGGTGGAAAGTTCAGTCCAAAGGACAAGACTCTTTAGGACTGCTTGCAAGACCAAGGACAGGGTATGCAAGGTCATTGTAGACAGTGGTAGCATGGATAATCTCGTATCTACGAAGATGGTAGAGAAGCTGGAGCTGGAGACAACTGATCATCCAAGCCCATACAGAGTTTCGTGGCTACAGAAAGGATACCAGGTAACTGTTACTAAACAATGCTTGGTTGAATTCAAGATAGGTGGATATAATGTTAAGATCTTATGTGATGTTATTCCCATGGATGTTTGTCATCTATTGCTGGGTAGACCATAGAAATATGACAGAAATGTGATTCATGATGGGAGAATGAACACATACACCCTAGAGAAAAATGGGAGGACACACATGTTGCTTCCGATAAAGGATAAGGAGGTGAAGCCAGAAGTAAGAAACATAGTACTTCTCATGAGTGGAAAGGAATTTCTTACCGAGGTTAAGAAGAATGAGGATCCACAATTCTTTGTGGTCAGGAAGCTGTGGATTGTTATGACTAGTACAAGAGTGGATGATTTACCGGTTGAAGTTCAAGAACTGCTGGAAGAGTTCGTTGACATTATAGTGGATGAACTACCTCGTTCATTGCCACCGGTCAGGAGTGTGAGTCATCATATTGATCTCATACCAGGAGCCAGTTTTCCAAATAAATCCACGTATAGATTGATGTTGTAGGAGAATGAGGAGGTTAAAAGGCAAGTCCAGGAGTTGTTGGACAAAGGGTTAGTCAGGGAAAGCTTGAGTTCGTGTGCTATTCCAACAGTACTCAGTCCGAAGAAAGATGGAGGCTGGAGGATGTGTATCGACTCGAGGGAGATCAATAAGATAACCATCAGGTACAGGTTTCCATTACCAAGAATGGATGATCTGATGGATTGCTTGAGCGGAGCAAGGTACTTTTCAAAGATTGATTTGAAAAGCGAATATCACCAGATTCGCATGAGAGAAGGCGATGAATAGAAGACAACATTCAAAACAACCGAGGGTTTGTATGAATGGCTTGTTATGCCATTTGGCTTAAAAAATGTGCCAAGTACCTTTATGAGGTTGATGAACGAAGTCCTGAGGTAGTTCATCAGGAAATTTGTCATCGTATACTTGGATGACATACTGGTTTATAGTAAATCAGTGATAGAGCACTTGAAGCATTTGGCTACAGTGATGCAGAAACTACAACAAGAGAAGCTATTGATTAATATGAAGAAGTCCTCATTCATGAAGATAAAACTCATTTATTTGGGATTTGTTATTTCGACAAATGAGTTGAGGATGGATCTGGATAAGGTGGAAGTGATCAAGAATTGGCCATCACCGAGGAATGTATTCGAGGTGAGAAGTTTTCATGGTTTGGCTATTTTCTACCGAAAATTCATCAAGAATTTCAGTGGAATTAGCGCAACGATGATGGATACAGTGAAGAAGCGGCATAAGTCTTTTCACTGGATAGAATAAGTTGAAAAGAGTTTCAATCTATTGAAAAGGAAGATCACATAACAACCGGTTTTGGTGTTGCCAGATTTCCAGGAAACATTTCAGGTGAAATGCGATGCAAGCGGATTTGCAATCGAGGCAGTATTGAGTCAAGAAGACAGTCCGATAGCATATTTCAGTGAGAAGCTGAATGAAGAGAAATTGAAATAATCCATGTATGATAAGGAGTTTTATGCTATCATACAGGCATTAAATAAATGGAGGAATTACTTGATACCCAAAGAATTTGTATTGTACAGTGACAATCATGCACTGTAGTTTGTGACTCAACAGGAGAAGTTGAGTCAGAAACATGTAAAATGGGTTGAGTATATTCAGAATTTCAAATTTGTGATTAAAAATATTTCTGGTATTGCTAACAAAGTTGTTGATGCTTTGAGCAGGAAGTGTTTGTTGTTGCAGGAGTTCAGAGTCCGCACTTTAGGTTTTGATGATCTCAAGAATATGTACACATATGATCTAGATTTTTCAGGAAGTGTATGAAGCAGCTGAGAATCCAGTTCTTAGAGACAGAAGCCCGTGGATAGAATACATGATCCAGGAAGGATTATTGTTCAGAGGCAATCAACTGTGTATTCCGAAATGCTCCATGAGGGAGAATCTGTTGAAGGAGAAACACAGTGGTGGATTGGCAGGACATTTCAGTCATGACAAAACATTCGCGAATTTGAATGAGTCATATTTTTGGTTGGGAATGTGAGTGGATGTCAAAATATTTGTAGACAGATGAAGAATTTTCCAGTATTTGAAGGGAAGAAAGAAAAATGTAGGTTTTTATCAACCGTTTCCCATACTAGAAAGGTCGTGGGATGCGATAAGCATGGATTTTGTATTGGGGTTGCCAAGGACACAAAGATGTGTTGATTCAATATTTGTGGTAGTGGATAGCTTTTCCAATATGGCACACTTCCTCCCATGTCAGAAGACCAGTGATGCAACTCACATTGCAATTATGTTCTTCAAAGAGGTCATTCGACTTCATGGGTTGCCAAAAAGTATAGTTTCGGACAAAGACACGAAATTCATAGGGAATTTTTGAAGTATGGAAGAAGTTGGGGACTAATTTGATGTTTAGTTCAACTTATCATCCTCAGATGGATTGATAGACAAAATTGGTCAACGGGAGTCTAGGAGACTTGCTGAGATGCTTGGTGACAGAGAACTACAACATTTGGGACAATATATTACCATAGGCAGAATTTGCATACAATGACTTAGTGAATCGGAGCACAGGCCAAAGTCCATTTCAGGTTGTTTATGGCATGC
Organism: Picea engelmannii; assembly: GCA_009831015.1. NCBI lineage: Eukaryota > Viridiplantae > Streptophyta > Pinopsida > Pinales > Pinaceae > Picea > Picea engelmannii. The sequence goes on from ML778398.1 coordinate 246,209, forward strand.
AACCAAGGGGAATTTCTAAACTGAGAGATTCAGGATAGACTACTACTAGGAGCGCTATTGCAGAGGAATTATTTGAGGCGATGAAGGAAATTCACAGCCAGGTGAAAGAGAGGTTACAGAATTCAAGTCAGGAATACAAGCGCAGAGCAGATCAACATCGGAGACAAATTTAGTTCGAGGTTGGTGATCTGGTTTTGGAACATTTGAGGAAATAAAGGTTCTCGAGAGGAGCATACAATAAGCTGAAGATGAAGAAAATCGAGCCATGCAAGGTCTTGAGAAAATTTGGGGACATTGCTTATGAGATTGAACTACCCGATGGGATCGAAATTTCTCTGATATTCAATGTCTCAGATTTGTACCCATACAGAGCTGGAGAAGTAGATACTGGAAATGAGCAGCCATCGATCCAATGGATGAAGTAATTTCCATTTGTAGAGAAGCCACAGATGGAATGCATACTGGACAAGAGAGTGAGTAAGAGGACCAGGCGAAAACAATTTTTTAAGTATTTGGTCAAGTGGAAGAACCATCCAGTTGAAGATGCCAGTTGGGAGACTGAAGCTGAGATACAGAAGCATGGACAGACTGTGTATGAGCTCATGGACAGGATCCCATGAAAGGTTTCAAGCAAGGGAGTATGATGTAGGAGCATCGCCAACACATCAAGCGAGCCAGCGCGAAAGAGGAGGACAACTGGACAAGATAGCAAAAATTTTGAAAACACTTTGGATTTGTTGCACAAATATTAAATGAGCCATTAAGATGAGGTGCACTTGTATATTGTAAATGGACCTTGAGCAGATATCTCTCGTCCTTAGTAGGTAGATTACATTTAAAATAGTTAATGTAAAGTAGATAGAATTTAATTCTAGACTATGCAGTTGTAGAGCGCAAGAGGGAAACATGATATAGACACCCTCATTGTGCATTGTAACATTATTCAGAAGCATTTGGAGCAAGAAGAAGGAGAGATCTGTGTAAAAACACCCATGTATAGACATTTGAATTAATAGAAATCTTTGATTCAAATTCATGGTTTGTGTTGTTCTCTGTGTATTGGTGCTAAATGATAGGCTCATGAATGTTTGCTTCCTATCATACATTTTCTTTTATATGCTGTGCATGTGATTTCATGTATGAATTGAAGTCTGAGAGGGAGATGGAATGAGTTTCAATTGTTTCTCTATTTGAGCCAGAGAATTCTTGCAAGGAGTGCAGTTGAAGTGTCCGCAAGGAGTGCGTTGACATAGGGTTCAAATAGAGATAGTTTTTGTTCTCAATCATCCAGAAGTGCAGTTGGGCACAGGAGCCATGCAAGGAGTGCGCAGGCCAGGTAAAAGTCTCAGGGTTGCGAACCTGAGTGAAGCATTTGACAGACTGTTGTTGCAGGTGTGCGCAGAGTCAAGTGACTTCAACACTTCGACGTTGTTGAAGGTTTGCCACAAGGAGTGCGTGCAAGAGTTTTCTTGAAGGACTTGAGGTCATGGGGAAAATATCAGGAAGGATAGGACCTTCAAATTTGTTGAAGGACAACGTAGAAAAGTTGTGCCTTGAAGGTTGGCAAGAAGCGTCGCAAGTTTGCACGCAGGTGGATAAGTTCTGTGGAAGAACACTTAGTCATTTCATGGATTGCATAAGGAAGAATGGATGGTCGATATCTTCCAGGGAAAATAAACGAATCACCATGAGTCGTTGGATCTCACAGGGGTGCAGGGGGATACTGCAGATATTCCCATAGTGTTTAAATCTCAGAAGGGGTAGAGTCATTGATCCAAGCCATCCAAGGGCGTTGTATTATTCGCGAAAGCGCCTATCAAGATTTCCTAAGAAAGGAATCGAAGATTTGGTAATGGGAGTCACGAAATCATGATACGCGATATCCCGATGGCTACAAGTACAGTGTGGGGCCACAGGAGTTGGTGGTGGATAGGTAGCACACTGTATCGGGGTTTGGGAAAAGTAAAGTCCCGAAACATTGGACATCAGGATTCGCGATCCCGCGAAGTCCAAAATCCCAATGAGGTGACGGGACCGTTGAAAAGTCAAAGGCGTGAGCTCATCGGAGTTTCGACATAGCGAGACTCGGGAGTCAGAGAATCGAGTTGCTCGACACCGCGAGTGCCGATATCCCGATAGAGAAAGTCCCGAAAAAGGAACGGAAGGGTCAACGTTGACTCATATCGGGTCTCGGAGATTCGAGAGTCCTATGCTCGATCACTGACCTCGCAAGGTTGTGAAGTTCGATTCCCCGATAAGTAAAGAGAGGGGGAGTCGCGCAAAGAGATCTGTGGGTGCAGATTTCCCGATAGGGAAATAGAAGGACCGATTAGTGTTATTCGGGCCGTGGAAAGAGAAGATCCTATGAGCAGGCGTGCTTGCGGGTGCGACACTGCGTCAACCATGAATGCCCATTTTGGACCATTGTTTGAATTGGGAAATGACTTTCCATAAAAAATATTGGACCACTTTCTATACTGGAAAGTGACTGCCCAACTTGGACCATTTTCCAAACTAGAAAATGACTTCCCATATATCAATAACATATCAGTTCTCCCTCCCAACGTGGGGAGTAATCACTTCCCTTTCCAATATGTAATTCATCTCCACGAGTACGATCTTGTCCCTTATGTAAGAAAAATTTTCATATTGGATAGAGGATTTACCAAAATATATGTTATCTGCTCACCAGTGGAGATATAATGGAGAACCAATTCTCCCCTCTAGAATTTATCATGGAGAAAATTTTACTTTATCTCAATGTTCTTTGACCTGTCATGGAACACCGGGTTATATGAGAGCTTCACACAACTCTAGTTATCACAATATATCATGGTCGAATCCAAAATCTGATCAAACAGTCTAGAAACCATCTTACGGAGCCACACGACTTCTGTACAAACATCACAAGCTACAATATATTGTTCTTCTGCAATGCAACATAATTTTGTTTCCTACTAGCCCATGATATCATGGAAAAACTCAAACTAAAACATATCCAAGAAGCACTTCTTCTGTTATATGCACTTCCCACTCAATCTAAATCAATAAATCCATGTACTTGTATATCATAACTCAAACATCCCATGAAGACATTTCAAGTTATGCTTTGCAATTATTCAATTCTCATGGCTAGGTTCCACCTAGAACTATTTTCACAAAAAATAAAATATCTAACTAAATATTCTCAAAATACATCAACAAGCCATTCAATTGTTGATACAGGGACGAGTATATTAGATCGAAGTCTTCTAAAATTATTCATATATGGAATCATGGGAGTTTTCAATGGATTTGCAATCGATTATCCCAGACTTATGAAGAACCATTTTGATACAATTCCTCTTTCATAGGAAATTTTCACCACAATTTTGATGTACATGAGAGACTCTATACAAAGTTGCTTGAGTCCATACAAGGTCTTCTTCCAACTTCATACATGGGTCTGTTTCTTTTGTACCTCATAACTTTGAGGTTTATCTATATATTATTCTTCTTCAATCACTTTGTTGAGAAGAATAGTATTTACATCCATCTGATGTAAACTCCAACCCATGGATACTGCAAGAGATATAATGGTTTAGGTAGAGGTATATATGGTTACTAGAAAAAAATAAATTGTCGTCATAGTCTTCTCCCTCCTTCTGGGAGAACCCTCTAGCCCCGAATCTCGTCTTGTATTTATCAAGTCTTTTTCAGATTTACATACATTGTTCTTCATCAGAACTTCCTTCCATTCCTTCTTCTTAACCGCGTCTACTAGGTTCAAATCATGTTGGTAGTCTTATAATTTTTGTTATAATAACTGGTTCAATTTGGTTATTCTAGATTTTCTTTCTTTCATAGAATATTCATGTTCTTCCTCATGTTCCTCTTAAATGTTGGAGTCCATGGAATATTTTATAGATTCCATTCCCTTCCTTCTTGAAGGTTCCAACTTCTTCCTTTTGTCATAGAAACATAAATGTGGATGGACAACCAAGGATATTTAAGGCTTCCTTTCGAAGAAGATTTCTTCTAGAGTCAAGCTGAACACGTGTTTCTTATCATGGTTGCTACTTCCAATGAAGAGCATGGACATATACTTCAAAATATTCATGTATTCTTCAATGGATCATATCATTGGGGATTAAATCCCTCCTAATCCCATCTTCATGCCTGAATGAGAAATATCTAGAACTTCCTTGTTTTTATTTTGAGACTGCATGCTTCTTGAATTCTGCAATCAATTCACTCTATATGAGAGAGTCCATGCTTTCATATACTTCACCTCTCTTTTCATTCTGCAAACTGTCACAATTCTATTTTGGTTTCTTTTTTATTACTCACTTCCTTTGAATTTGACTCCCTCTGAGTCTCTTTAAGTTTTTTTCTATCTATTCTGGTTTCTATCGATATGGAAGTTGTTACAAGCATTGTTTCATCCTTATAAAATTCTTCTATGACATATTCCAAAAATATTTTTCATCAAAGGTTTGTCAACATATTTCACAAGGATACCTGCTCAGAACAAGACAAGAAGGAAAATAAAGATCCAATACAATATGTTTATGATAGGAAGTCGAAACAAGAATATGGACAAGGATAGAGGCAATTTCTACAAGCGTAGAAATACATATTCATGATAACATTCATGAAATAACCTTCTTGAGACAATAAGAGAAACAATGTTTCCAATACAACATATTTTAAATGAAGGATAGTTTCTTGGTAGTATTACTAAGATGATGTTGTATTAGAACAAGAACAAGAAATATATCCTAGATGAGGTGTTAGTTTTGTTATCACTCTGTAAATTCCCAAAGGTTGTTATGAGGTAAGAAGAAACGTATCAGAGGTAACCTTAACCAACCGCTTCGAAACTGGGAGCTATCCCTTCCATTTCCAGAGAGGGATCTCTCTGTGAGTTTTAGATTTGTTTGAGTTTTCAATATTTTAGGCTAGTTAGAAAGAATATAACCGAGTTGTTTGTATTGTTTTTGAATGAAGTGGTCGAATATCACTTATTCTTCCATTGGGATATGGGGTCTTTTTTTAAAAGATAAAAGTTAAAGACAAATTTTACAAGATTCGTTTCACGGGGAGAGATAGTGCTAATGTTGAATTCTTTAGGAATAAAAATGATGTATTGTTGAAAAGGTGAGATATCAGTTACAACAGAAAAACATTTAAGAATTTCTTTGTTATAACATCAGAGGAAAAAAAAATTAAATCTATAAAAGATTAAGAACAGAGTACACAATGGTAAATTCTGCAACTTTAACTTCTTTTAAAGACTAGATTCAAAAATACAATATGATAACTGAGAAGGAAAAACTTGTACGCAGACAAAGGGAACTTCACCAACAATTGACACGTAGGAATCCTGTGAAACTTCTCTTTGTATTGCTGGAATAACTTCTTGATAAAAATTACAGCAGTTAGAGCTTGCTCAGGCATAAATATCAACAACCCTCAATACTTCTAAGTTGGAAATATTTATAGTAAAGGTTACAACGAACCTGTCATTAATGATCAAGACATGGTAGATTCTAAATTTAAGTAACTAACTCAAAAATATACAAAACTTTAGGAACTGTTAATGGTGTGTCGAATTCTTTAAGTTGATTTTGTGTAAGGCTGTTGGTGAGTCATATGTACGACTTTGTCTGATCTGATTGCTAGCTAGACTTAGACACCTCATCTCATATTCAATCAGATTGCATAGATCTTCCCATCGTAGCTGACTGGGAATAATGACTTTGAGTAATCTTCGGTATATTTCATCCATCTCTATGTACTTGGAAAAAGTTGGCCTGACGATGAAAATATACTAGATCTCATGCTGTATGCTGATGTCTGGCTATAAAGCTTCTAAGAACGCCTTGCCTTTTATGCTTCTTTGTGTTATCACCAATTCTTGTAAAAGGTGTGTTTTTCTAAGAGATAATCCCCTTTGGGTGGAAAAATGCAAAGAAGTGGGGTAAAAACCCACTTACCCTAGGTTGGGGCATAAATGCACATTTGATTAAGCGGTAGACAGATCTGGGTGGCCAGAATTTGTGTTCCCAATTCTACGGTCAAGGTTGGATTCCAGAACCCACTTGCCATTCTACCTTTAAAGAAGGGGGGGGGGGTCCGGAATTAGACACGCATCTCTCAATG
>ML778398.1:262161-278809 GCA_009831015.1 Picea engelmannii
AGGTTTATGGAGGAATTGGGAAAGAAGCAGGAGAACAACAAGTTGTACTGTGACAGTCAGAGTGCCATTCACCTTGCAAAGAACTCAGCCTTCCATTTGAAGACTAAGCATATACAGTTGAGGTACCACTTCATATGATCCACCTTGGAAGATGGACAATTGAATATGGAAAATATACACACTAGACAGAATCCTGGAAACATGTTAACAAAGGGAGTAACCAGGGAGAAACTGAGTTCTTTCTCAGTTTCAGTAGTTCTTCAAGAATGAAGATGAAGATGAGAAATTTGCCAGGTCCAAGAAGGTTCAGAGTCCAGCATATACAACAATGGTGGAGTTGTTGAGATTAGTCTCCAAGTGGGAGATTGTTGGTTGTGGAGCCTTATTATCTTCCTGATTCAGAGGTCCTTGCTTTCAACCGTGTTTATACCCCATGAAGTATTTACACCCCAGAAGTATGTACACTCTTCCATGCGGGGGAGTGCAGAGGGGGCGTACCCCCTCTACGGGGTCTGGGGGGCCTATCCCCCCGCATGGGGGGTCTGGGGGCAAGCGGCCCCCCAGCGGGGGTTCAGGGGTAGCGTCCCCCGAAGAAAAAATTGCCTTATAAAAGTATATTGTAATTTCATTGTAAATCTGGACCGTTCATTATACGGTCGCAGATCTAACAGTAGAGATTATGTTAGGGTTTTTTTCCCTAGAAGGAAACCCTCTTTTATGAGGAAAATGTATTGCAGCTATGGTTGATGGTGAATATTGTATTCTGAGAGAGGAGACTGCGAGAGAAAGAAGAGGAAGTTACAATGGGTTTTGTTGTAGGTTGTATCCCTTCATTTGCTGGATAATAATAATAAAGGAAGGACCTGGAAATTTCTCTGGTGGACGTAGCCCACACTGGGTGAACCACGTAAATCTATGTCTCTCTTGTATTGTGTGTCTTCTGTGTTTTGTTTCTGCATTTGTTTTATTTTATTGCTTCGTGGTCCTGTTTTTCTAACAAGATTTCAGATTCTATGTCCTGCACACAAAGGTGATTGCATATGTTCCTTCAGCCTCTGTGAAGGACATCCTTATACAGCCTGACACAGATGGGATAAGGGGAAAGTGGATTGCCAAGATCCTTGAGTTTTACCTAGAGGTATGTTGGAGCCGCCCTTGTTTTTTCACCACGCGCAATTTTCAAATGTTTGATACTTGACATCTAAGGTTGTTTTCCTTTCCTTTCGAAGTCACAGAACTCTGAAATCTTGTTTCCTGAATAGCAATTCTTTTTTCACTTTCAAAAAGGAAATCCATTTTTCGCGAGTATGTTTGTTGTTTATCGTTTTGTTTCGGATATCGCAAGTCGGATATCGCAAATCAGACACGTTGATTTTCGAATTCACAAGTCCCGAGTCGCGAAACTACGAACTCATTTTTTAATTTTTCACTCAAGGCATTAACTATGGTAAAACCTTTAACCCTTGATTAGACATCGTCGTTATTTCGTGCCTCGACATTCATTGAGGCCAAGTTTTTGTTCTTACAGCCCCGATAGTTGAGAACGCGATAGCCTTTGTGAGAACCTTGACTGGGAACTAAAGGTAAAAAACTAACCATGGTTAGTTTGGGCTCTCGGCACATCGCAACCCGGTACTTTCTCTCATAAATTAAAGGTGTCCAAGAATCTGATTCACGAAGTTGCGACATCATTATGGCAAGATTAATTAATCACCTAATCTAAAATTTCCCTCTCTCAATTCGAACCTTAATTAGCGCCACATCGTGACATCGTGACTCAGCATATCAATCTCCCCAAAGTTTGTCTTTGAATTCCCAAGTCGCGATATGGCGATTAAGTTAATTATATAATTAAGGATCCACCAAATCATGGTTATTTGATAATTAGACTAAAATTGGAACTCGCAGTCTTGTGAGCTGTAAAGTCAAAACGCTAAAGGGAAATTCGCGATGAGGCGAAAGGCGAGAGGATCTTTAAGTCGTTAAGATTTTGAAATTTTAGAAAAATGAAATTAAACGAGATACGTCATGCACATCGAGGTTGGCACACTTCATGAGGGATTTACTCGGTCTCCATGACCCGATTGCTTATCAAGCCACCAAACATTGATGACATTAATAAAGATTTAGGGTAAATCCATGAATACATAAGATCGGATTTACGCATTTAATTTGGTTTTATGTGTGATTTGACAGACTTGTTCGAAAGGTACATATTTTCAAATATATACGAAAGTTTCGTTCTATTCTAAAAACATTTCTCTTAAAGTGCATAGAACTCACTTTGCTCCGGGGAAACTCATCTCCACATGTATACGCAGGTCTACTGCAGAAGAGAAAAAAAGAAATCTTCAGCTATGGCGCCAAGGAGAGCAGCGAAAGAAAATGTCGAGGTTGCAACACAGGGTCTTGACAATGTCTCAGATACTTCACCTCGGACGAGTGGCTCAGTATCCACCTGGTCATCTATTTCAAATATTCTGCAATCTGGGCTGGTAAACTGTTCAGATTCTGATGACGATAACCTTGATATCATGAAGGATGATATGAACACTAAGTACAAGACAATTGTTTAGTTAGGAATGAACCTAGTTGCAACCAGACCTCGGTTACTCCCATACTACGATATGATCTCATGGGCATTGGATCACATCGACCTATCTTCCAGGACTATCTTAAATGACCGACAAGTCATGATCGGGACTTTTAGGCCAGAGCATATCCAGTCTATGTATAAGCTCCCAACAAATCCTGAATACACATAAGGCAAAGAATTCCTGGCAGACTTCAAAAAGAAAGAGTGAGAAGAATTTCATAAAACCTTTCCAGGCTTGATAAAAGATTGGGTGTCGCATTCCGTGATATTCAGAGTAAACGACAAGGGTGTGTATTCGATTTCTTCTTTGGAGCCAAATTTTATGTATGTGGCGATGATGGCCTGTCGACTCTTCAGATGGGAGGATACCGCACATTTTTACGTCCAGTGGGTACCTCTCATCTTTCAGGTAGCATAAGGTTCCTCATTCAATTGGGCGAAGATGCTCTCCGATAGTTTGTTCAACAGGATCACCGAGTACCAGGAGAAAAAAGTAGCCGAGAAACCATCTGGATTCTACATGTCCGCGTATATCATGGACGCAATATGCTCCCTGACGCCTTTTCCTCTAATGAATTGGGCTTGGAGTCCGACCCATGAGAAGACCGTTCACAAGTACCACGATAAGCTATGGGAAAATAACGCGAACAAATTTATTTATGAGATTTTTAACTGGGTGATGGTGCCCCTGCACGTCATCATTTTTGGCCTTTTTCCACCCCGCATCTCGGATAGCATTGCCGAGAATCTGAGCCATATTGCAGACTGGTACGTAGAAGAAGAATTCTCTTATTTGAGAGTGTTCGGGGCTGCTGTCCCTCCTTCGGCACTACCACTGTTCATTCCCGACAAGCTGGCCTGTTGCGAAATTGCTCGGCAAACAGTAATCAGCGGAGTAAGAAAAGAACTCAAGGCGTCAGCCAAGAAGGTATGGCCATCTTTCCCTATTCGGCTAAATTCATATTCATTATTAGATTTCGGACACGCTAAGGCTAAGGCTGCAGCCTTAGAAGACTTGAGCCTATCCTACATTGAGTACAAAAAGCACGATCCGCAGAGAATCATAAGCACCCATCTGGGAAATTGTGGATTAAAAAGGTTTGAACATGAATATTCGCCCTCGGATGATGTTTTCCGAGGGGCGAGGTCCTATTCGGAGGTGCAATTTCGAATCGGATCCCTAGCACCCGCAGACAGAGCTTTTGTTTTAAAATTCCAGGAGCATCAAAAAAGGTGTCTCCCCATTGTGCTGGGAGGTTTGGGACTTCCCAAGGATAAAGAAAAGGAAGCCGAAAGTTCTGAGGGGAAAACCTCTAACCCCGAAAAGCGTCAGGAAGGGGAGCAGGAGAAGAATCCTGGGGCAGAGAAGAATCTCGAGAAAGAGAAAAACCCCAAGCAGAAGAAAAATCCAGACAAGGAGGAGAGTCCTAAGCAGGAGGAGAATCCCAAAACAGAAAAAGAGAATACTGACCCTCCTAAGGAGCATAGTCCAAAGGTGGAAATGAAAGAAACGGGCCCACCAGAAACTCAAAATATGGAAGCAGAGACAAATATTTCTGAATCCCCGAAAGGGCGAGATTCACTTAGCACACCAGGGAAGGGTGCAAAGCAGATCGGTCAACCCGTCACCTCTGTCACACCCTTGCAGTCGACATAGGGAGGCGTTAGCGAGGGATGGATATTTGGTGAAGAGCTAAGACCCATAAGGGCAGAGGAGCTCCCTCCTAATGAATTCTTCTTTGACAAAAAGAGGAAAGTTGTGGTGAAGCGAGAATTTTATCAACAGGGAGAGTCCACCGTTAAGAAATTCAAAGTGATGACCGATGGGAGAAATAAAAAGAGAGATGAATTTGCCACAGAAATTGCAGGAACGCTAGGAGCTTATGCAACGGAAAATCAATTCTCGGTCTAAATGTTAAAGAAGTAGCTCAAAGCAAAAAATTGCCTAATCAAGACTCTTGAAGCTAGGGTGGCCTCGGCAGCAGAAATCGCTAAGAGTCAAGCAAGAGGAGAAATCGAGTTGGCCCGATTAGTCGATAGGAAAGAAATTGAAGTCCTCAAGATCAAGCTGGAACAAGCAAATTCTATGGTTCGAAATGGTCGGGTACAATCAGACCAGTAGAGGGATATGATTAGACAGCTGCAGGCTCGGTTGGAGGACGCAGAAAGCAAGGTGGTTGACATCGAGATCATTAAATCCCGAGCAACCAATATTAGGAGCAGGATCTCCTCTGCTAAATAGAGCCTGCTAAACAAAATTGGAGAGATTCGAGAAGACTGCTTGTTTATTCATCGGATCTCCAAGAATCTGACTAACAAAGAAAGGAATGCAGAAGTTTCTCAGGTCGCTTTCCAAGAGGCAGTAATAGCGACCAACAACAGGTTTTCAGGGCCTCTTGGGCTCACCATTGACGAACAAACCAGAGGTAATATCTTGCTAAAGAATTGGGAACAGGATATTACTTTGAGCAAGGAGCAGGCTCAAAAAGTGACAAATTCGTTGGAAGAGGCCGTCAATAACATAAATGGTGAGCAGTTAGGGATAGATATTGGAGGCAACACAGAGGCGCTGAGGCAGATAAATATAGACTAGATTTCTCTCAACATAAAAGAGGATAATGAGAGAAGTTCGACGGAAATCTCCAAGATGGGCAGGGTGGACTCAACTCAAATCAACAAACATTTGATTGAACCCAGTGCACAACTTGGCACCCTTGAACTCGTTAATATACAAGTAAATGATAATCTTCCACAGTTGGCAAGAGAGTACTATTTAGCTGAAGCTTGTTGTCAGGCCGAGCCTTCACAGCTTGTCACCTAGTTTGTGGACAAGTGTATAATGTACACTGAATCCATGCGAGGACAGGCACCTAGCACTTCTTAAAAGATAGAATCGATGAAATGGAGTTATTTCACCCCCACCAACTGTCAATACAAAATCATCATAGCTTGTATTTCATTTTTGGGACAAACATATCATATGTATTAAATCTAAGCAAAAACAAGCACCTGGCACCTTTTGAAAAATAGATCCAGACAGTTGGAGTAATTGGGCTCATCTTAATCAAGAGGTAAATTTTGTATAAATACGTCACAAAAAGAAGAGCAGGGGCTGGACTTTTTGGGCATCAACTGTAAATAGAGTCTTTTGTATGGAGGAAGCTAATACAAGCAAATTTGAGGATTCCTGATTCCGTCCCGACCGTGTTATGAGTTTATTTCATTGTGTTAATTGTTTCTCTTCATTTTTCTCTACATAATTGACGTACATCATTATAATTTCGTACAACCACGACTATAGTGAAGTGATATCATATTTTCTATAATTGTTTCTTGATTTTCCTCTGCACCAGCTATCAGCGGGTGTAAGACCAATTTACATTTACAGAATTTTATGTTTATTTACATTATGTTAATTATGATTATGTCAATTTCTTCTTCTGTGAATACGTGAGTTTTCTGTTGATAGGATCTTTCGTTATCTACAGCTAAACATTTTTCTCCCATTTCATATCTTTACTAAGATAACACAGTTACGGGAAAAGGCCTTCACTTTGTATGCTTATTTTTTTGTTTCATGCAAAAGTTTCTCTTTATTTTGATGGAATTAAAACAACACCCAAATCTCTTGTTAAACCATTTCCATATTAATAATTGTTCCTCAATGACTGTACCCACAGAAACCCAACCTAATATTCAACCCGGATTGTCTAATCAAATACATATCGCTCTAAATATTTTTGACAGGATCCTTAGAACTGCGAATACCCGAGAGGAATTAGAACGTTCATGGACAGCCATTGAACAAGATATCACCAGACAGGAACAGTTGGAAGCTAGGAAGCAAGAACGTAGAAACCCTCACTAGTTTCCTATACCGAAGGTTAGTGAAATCCTTTGTCAACCTTTATCATACTTTCGGATGTCTTGACACTGTACTTTAGAGACTTAAGTATAGACTCAGGAACAACATCTTTCTGCCGTCGTTGCTGGGGATCGAAGTTACAAAATATTTTCCTTGGGAAAACGACAAACTATTTCATTGATAGTGTTACCCTTTGATAGTGAACATAGAGTGCACACTGTTTTAAGGCTTGTTCAAATATTTCACTTGGAGACTCCACTAAAACACAAACTGGCGTCTAGTAGAAGGCACACCAGACAGAACCCATATGGCAAGATGATTACCCCTGTTAATAATCTTGATAAAATCTTAAGAGAAAGAGGCTCAATTGAGACAACCGCTTCAATTAATAAACCCAAAAATCCACTTCTGAAGGCTAAATCCGCTTCAGAACCTCCTTCTTCCGGTAGTCCTCTGTCTGATACCAAAGATATAGGAGAAGACTACTCAGAATTTAGGAGTGAGTTACATCAGACTTTCCAATCTATAAACAAGGGTAAAGGTCCTTTGGAAAGATCTTCGTCGTTTAACACACCAACCTTTCCTCGACAGAACTTCCCAGTTTCGCCTGATTCAAAAAAGTGTGTTACACCCTCATTTCCTACTCCCAAGTCGATGGTTGGCATCAGAGGAGGAGGTGGAGGACAACTGAATGTCCCTCCTCCCAGAGTATTTGCAAAAGTAGCGGCGAGATACGCTCCCCTAGTTTTACCCGCTCAACTCCATGATCTACCTGACAACTACATCAAAAATCTTCCTAAGTTCACTGGGGAAGGAGATTTGACCACAGTCGAGCATATAAAAATTTTTGACCAGTTCACAGACATCTGTGGTATTGAGCACGAAGACGTCTATTCGAGACTACTTGTCCAGACCTTCGAAGGACAGGTCCGAACTTGGTTTCGGAGTCTTCCTCCAGCTTCTATTCGGACTTATAACGCCTTGGAAGATGCTTTCCTCAGACAATGGGGAGAGAGAAAGGATCACTTGTATTACCTTACCGAGTTTGGGTCTCTAAAGAAAAAGAGCTCAGAAACCGTTATGGAATTTATTCTGAGATTTAACAAACTTTATAATAAAATTCCAGCCACTGTTAAACCTTCCGAACCCTCGGCCAAAGTAACCTTTGTGAGAGCTTTCGAACCTAATTTTGCATTGCTTTTGTGAGAAAGAAGAGGAGCCACTCTGAATAGAATGCAAGACGATGCTGTCGAAATAGAATCTAATATGATGGCTTTGGGTAAGTTAAAGGCTAAAGTAGAAACGACCAATCGTGATAATAGATGCTACAGGGAACCAGCGGGTCCTTCTGGGTCAAATAGATACACTGATGATAGAGTGGATGATATGGCCAGAATAATTAAAGATCTGTCTAACAAAATCTCTAGGATGGAATTGGATCAGGCTAAAGCTGACTCTTCTAACAAAAGAGACTTCAGGAGAAACCCAAATCCCCAAATTCAGCAGAGGCAAATAAATAATGAAGATCAAAAAATACAAGCTCCACTAAAAAACAAAAATTTTATAGGAGCAAGTGACCTCCAAGATGTCAGAGATTCGGAAGATGAAGTTGCATGTTTCAGAGATGAATGTTCATAGCCATTTCTAACCAGGGAAGAGTATGAGGAATCTTTAAATATCCCTCAACCACCTGATGAGCAAGAAGAGGATGATCATACTGACCTTTGCTTATCTCAACTAGAAACAAAAATGATAGCGGCTGATTTCCAACCCAGATACAATCTGAGATCAAAAAAATAAGCCCACTGCCACTGACCAACCTAAGAAAATTCTACCAAGAGGTCAATCTCAAGAACCTCCTTTGGAAAACACATTGTTACCCATCAATAAAGTCAAGATGACAAAGACTCAAGAGTCTGGAGTGAAAAAAGCCGAAACCCAAACAAAGGAAACAGGACTGATAGATAAAGTTACATCTGTGACTAAGGTCGCAAGTGATAAAGAAATCCAGACAAACAGGTTGGAAGAAAAAATCTCGGAGCTCTTAATCAAAGAAACAGACAAGACCAATACATCTTACAATTTTGAAAACGAATTAAATAAAATTAAGATACCGATTCCTTTGGTAGAAATAGCGAAAAACCCCACTTATCGAAAGCAAATTGCCAAAGTGATGGGTGTTTATGAGCCAGAAAGTCACTCGGACGTTATCAACCTAGAATATGATAGACCTAACATCACCTTTGGTCCTCATTTTGAGGGATTCAAAGACAATGTCGCTCCTTTCTATATCACCCTGAATATACATGACCAGTTACTGCATAACTGCATGCTAGACTCTAGGGCTTCACATAATGTCATGCCTAAAACTATAATGGAGAGGTTGGGGCTCCAGATCACTAGACCCTATGGAGACCTATACTCGTTTGATTCAAGAAAGGTTAAATGTACGGGAATGATAAAGGATCTGGTAGTTACCTTAGCTCAAGTTCCGGTCAAGAGTGTCCTGATGGATGTGGTTATTGCAGACATTTCCCCCAAGTATGGTATGTTATTATCCAGATCATGGGGAGCCAAGTTGGGGGGTTCTCTACAACTGGATATTTCATATGCCACAATCCCAATCTTTTGTGGTTAGTTTACCTGTTTGTACCGAGAAACAAGATTAGCATATACTGTCAGTGATCCTCTGAACCCAAACAATTTCCCCATTTACGTTGTAGATCAAGACCTGGGGAATTGCATATTATCTTTTGACGATGGTTTAGATGGGTGTCCAGAAAAGATTGACATGAAGCAGGAATAGCTTAGCCCCTTGACTAAACAATTATGTAGAAATGGTATCTGGAAGATGTACTTCGATGGCGCTTCATCTTCTGAAGGGGCTGGTGCAGGCGTACTTTTGGTAGCACCTGAAGGTGAATTTACCGTTCCTTTATCATATCGCTTGCAATGGGACATAGATTACACCAATAAAGTATGCGAATATGAAGCATTAGTCTTAGGTTTAGAGGCTGCAAAGAAGTTAAACATAAAAAACTTGGAGGTTTACGGTGATGCTGAATTAATAGTAAAACAAGTAAACCGACAATACCTAGCCAAACATCCCAGATTGAGAACATACAGAAATTGCGTTTGGGATTTAATGGAGAATTGTTTCTCATCTATAAAAGTCCATTTTATTCCTCGCACAAAGAATCTACATGCTGACGCATTGGCTAAGGTAACCTCGACCTTTTCCCCTCCCACAAATGTTAAGGTGAAATATCATATTGAAATCAGGTATAAACCCTCCATACCTGAAAATGTCCGACACTGGCAGGTCTTTGAAGATGACGAACAAATTCAGAAATTTCTTATAGCAATAGGTGAATTCTTTGAAACCCATCCTGATCAAGAAAACCAAAAATACCTGATGTGGGTTAAGCAAGCAGATGAAAATCCTGAAACCTTCCGAGAAAAAATAGCGGATCACCGCATGTTGGTCCTTAAAAATAACCAAATCCTGAAAGGTTTAATTCCTTTGGAAAGACTCTTTGATCAGAACAACATACCTATAAAATCCTCTTTACAACCCCAACCAGAAGAAGTGGAGGATTGCAACATAGGAACTGATAAAGATTCCATGATAGTAAAGATATCTAAACTCCTCCCTCCTAAGGTAAAAGACCAGTACAGAGACCTACTCAGGCATTATAAAGATGTTTTTGCCTGGTCCTATGATGAGCTCCAAACTTATGATACTTCTATAATTGAGCACGAGATACCTTTGAAACCCGGAGTCAGGCATTTTAGACAAAAGCTCAGGCAGTTTAATCCCATTTTGTTACCCATTATTGAAAAGGAAGTAAAGAAGCTCTTATATGCGAAAATAATTATACCTCTAAGGTACTCGGACTGGGTAGCAAATTTAGTCCCCGTCAGAAAAAAGAATGGAGAAATCAGACTGTGTGTGGATTTCTGAAACTTGAATAGGTCCTCTCTTAAGGATAATTATCCACTTCCTAAAATGGACCACGTCCTAGAAAGGGTGGTCAGAGCGAATCAGATGTCTATGATAGATGGATTTTCTGGGTACAACCAAATCGCCATGAACAAGCAAGATAGAGAAAAAACCTCTTTCACCACGCCATGGGGTACATTCATGTATGATAAAATGCCTTTTGGTTTAATGAATGCAGGGGATACCTTCTAGCACGCCATGGATATCACTTTCGTTGGAGAAAGAGATAGGTTCGTAGTAATCTACCTCGATGACTTGATAGTTTTTTCTAAAACCGATGAAGAACATTTGATCCATTTAAAACAGACTTTCGAGAAATGTCGCAAGTACGGTCTATCTTTGAACCCAAAGAAATCACATTTCGCTACATAGGAAGGTAAGCTTCTGGGGCATATCGTATTTAAAGATGGGATCAAGATTGATCCTAAGAGGGTTGAATCGATTCAAACTATCAGGATTCCTAGAAACGTTAAAGAAATTCAAGCTTTCTTAGGAACAATAATTTTTTTACGAAGGTTTATACCAAATTTCGCTGAGATTGTCAAATTAATCACAGGAATGCTAAAGAAAGATAGCAGAGTAAATTGGACAACCGAGGCCAAAGCGTCGTTCGAGCATATTAAAAGAGTCATTAGTGAGGCACCTGTGTTAACAAGCCCGGATTACTTAAAAGATGTCCTCATCTTCTCATTCACTTCTCAACATACTATCGCCGCGGTGTTGCTACAAAAAGATGATGAAGGTTTTGAATGCCCAATGGCGTTTTTTAGCAAGAGCCTTAGGGACGCCGAACTAAAATATGATATAATGGAAAAATAGGCGTACGCAATGGTGAAAGCACTAAAGTCATTTAGAACTTAGATTCTACATTCAAAAATTTTCGCATACGTGCCAACCAGTGCTTTGAAGGATATATTGGTACAGTCGGACAGTGATGGAAAACGTGGGCGATGGCTCGCTAAGATTCAAGAATTTGATCTAGAAATAAAACCAACTAAATTGATAAAAGGAAAGGGTCTGGCCAAACTCTTGGCTGAGTCGAACCTTAGAGCTCTTGACATTAATTGCCTACAAGGAGAAGACGAGGACACACATTTGCAAGAGATGGACGACCAAACTTATCCGAACAAAATTGAAGGAAAATTTACGTCCTCGGGCTGGTATAAAGATATCATTTTCTACTTGTTTAACCTAAAATGTCTAGATGGACTAACACCAGCCAAATACAGAACTTTAAAACTCCACGCTGTTAAATATTGCATATCGAAGAATCAACTATATTGGAAGGATCCACTCGGATTTTTACTGGTTTGTCTGGTCAAGTTCGAAACTCCACGGGTCATAGAAGAATTTCATGAAGGAATCTGTGGAGGACACCATGCATGGAGAGCCACAGCCTATAAAATATTGAGGGCCGGATACTATTGGCCGAAACTATTTTTGGACATCAATACCAAAGTGCGTGCTTGTTACTCATGTCAAATATTCGCTGGTAAGCAGAAACTCCCCGCATTACCAGTCGTCCCAGTCAAAACTGAAGCCCCGTTTCAACAATGGGGGTTAGATTTCATAGGAGAGATAAATCCACACTCTAGTGCTCAGCATAAGTGGATCTTAACAACCACAGATTATTTTTCGAAGTGGGTGGAAGCAATTCCAACAAAAAGGGCAACAGACTCGGTGGTGATTGACTTTTTGGAAGAAAACATATTGTCTAGATTTGGGTTCCCCCGAAAGATTATTACAGACAACGCTCAAGCTTTCAAATCCATGGCCATGATCGACTTCTGCCAGAAGTACAGTATCATTCTCGGCCATTCCACTGCTTATTACCCTCAAGGAAATGGGTTGGCTGAATCGTCAAATAAGAGCCTAGTAAATGTGATAAAAAAGGTACTGAAAGAAAACAAGAGGTCGTGGCATGTACATTTGAAGCACGCATTATGGGCAAGTCGCATCAGCACTAAAAGATCTATCGGCATTTCTCCGTTCCAAATGGTATATGGGACCGAGGCGGTTCTGCCCATAAACTTAGCATTACCAGTGATGAAATTATGGCAGGATCAAAACGAAGAGCCCAATCATGTAACCAGAAGGATTAACCAATTGATTGAGGTTCAACAGCTCAGGGTGGAGGTTGATGAGAAAATGAAAAAATACCAGGATGATATGAAAGCACTGTTTGACCTTAGGGCGAAGGAAAGAGAGTTCCTCCCAGGTGACCTGGTGTTGAGATGGGATGCGAGAAGGGAAGAAGCCGCAAAGCATGGCAAATTTGACCACCTTTGGTATGGACCATTCAGGGTCTCGGCTCCAGAGGGAAAGAATTCATTTCTTCTGGAAAACATTGATGGAGAAGTTCTAAGTGCCCCTGTCAACGGGCGATATCTAAAGCACTATATGACGTGACAGTGGTTGGATTCATATATATATATATATATATATATAATAAAAAATAATAAATAAATTATATATATACATATTTGTAAATAAATAAATTTTACTATGAATTTTTGTACATTTTTATGTTTTTGTTCTGACATTTATCTTCAATTTTTGGTTTTGTTCCTAAATTTTCAACGCATTTTTCAATCAGGTTTGTGTTTGTTTTTGCAGAATTCCATCCTCAAACGAGCCTAGCCGCAGGTGAAAATTAACTCAAGACATAAGGTCTAGATCAGTGATGGAAATAGGGCAACATAAAACAGGTGATATATAAGATAGTTCATAATCCCCAAAGAAATTGAAAGGAAAAGACAGAGGTTAGTTTTCTCAATAACTTGGATCATGAAAGGCTGTTTTTAGCAATTAAAAGTAATATTGTTCAAATTACAAATAAAGGGCTAAATAACAAGATTATTTTTGGCTTTGATCTTTAAACAAAATTTGAATGAATATCTTAAACCCAAAAGCAGTTGGTCATAGTTTTTTGTCCCCAAATGCAATTGTAGACTAGTCCAGAACTGTTGTGACCTTTTTTATATATTAAGCCATTTTTGATTGCTGCCTTGTTTTCTGTTTATATTCGGACCTAACTTTTACTGAGTCGCTATTTTACCGAGTCTTTGAGAAGGGATAGAGATTCTTTTGTTTCAAACCCCAGGGATTCCGAAGCAGATCTTATTGAGAAAGCTGGTCTTCACAACTACTTAATCCTCTGCTAAGCTAAGGAACACCTGTAGCGATCCTAACTTTCCTAGATTTTTCAATAGTGTCCAAAGAAATCAAAGCTTGCTTAAACAGAATGTTCCTTTAATTTTTATTATTCTCCCTTGTCTCCCTAGGAACTAAAGGTCTTGTGAGGGTCAAAGGAAGGTTGATACCGAGTAATCAAAATAAGTTGACAGACCTCTGATAAAAAATATATACAAATCTCAGCCCTGATAAAAACTGATTGCTCCCATATTCGTGCTTTAAAAATGAATAAAATACTGAGACAAGTGGTGAAAGGAAATTCAGAAATGATTGCCCCCACCTAGTCCATTAAGACGATGAAAGGAAATTCAGAAATGATTGCCCTCGCCTTAGCGTTTAAACACATAAATATCTTCCGAAGTGGTGAAAAGAAATTCAGTTAAAAAGGGTCAGACAACTTCACCGGGGTATTGAACAGGCTCACTGGCAGTGAAGCAATGTCTGGGAGATCTGTAAGGTTGTTATACATAAACATCAATCTACTCTGGTAATCAACACTTTAAAAACCTTATCATTTCCCCAAATTCAGACGGGACTTCCCTATTTTAGACTATATAATATCATTATTTTTGATGCAAGCTGAGAATCATAAGACCTGTTGAATATCCTAGGATCGTTGCGACTATCTTGAAACATTCCCCAAACTTAGCAGTAAGGAAGGGAAAATTGCAAAGGTGACTTCAACTGTGGTTGGAAAGAGTATCTGAGTTCGAAAAAATTTCTGGGTTATCTAACGAAAGTTTTTTCCCCCTTTCTATATTTTTCCTTGGATTTTTCTATTTATTTTTAGCCTATGACTCCATTTACCCAATTTTGGCACCTGGTCTACTGTTCTTCCCGCCTCACAGGGAAGCGGGATCCCTAGTTGGAGCCTATGTTGGAGCCGCCCTTGTTTTTTCACCACGTGCAATTTTCAAATGTTTGATACTTGACATCTAAGGTTGTTTTCCTTTCCTTTCGAAGTCGCAGAACTCTGAAATCTTGTTTCCTGAATAGCAATGCTTTTTTCACTTTCAAAAAGGAAATCCATTTTTCGCGAGTATGTTTGTTGTTTATCGTTTTGTTTCAGATATCGCAAGTTGGATATCGCAAATCAGACACGTTGATTTTCAAATTCACAAGTCCCGAGTCGTGAAACTGCGAACTCATTTTTTAATTTTTCACTCAAGGCATTAACTATGGTAAAACCTTTAACCCTTGATTAGACATCGTCGGTATTTCGCGCCTCAGCATTCGTCGAGGCCAAGTTTTTTTTCTTACAGCCCCGATAGCCGAGAACGCGATAGCCTTTGTGAGAACCTTGACCGGGAACTAAAGGTAAAAAACTAACCATGGTTAGTTTGGGCTCTCGGCACATCGCAACCCGGTACTTTCTCTCATAAATTAAAGGTGTCCAAGAATCCAATTCGTGAAGTTGCGACATCATTATGGCAAGATTAATTGATCGCCTAATCTAAAATTTCCCTCTCTCAATTCTAACCTTAATTAGCGCCACATCGCGACATTACGACTCGGCATATCAATCTCCCCAAAGTTTGTCTTCGAATTCCCGAGTCGCGATATGGTGATTAAGTTAATTATATAATTAAGGATCTGCAAAATCATGGTTATTTGATAATTAGACTAAAATCGAAACTCGCAGTCTTGCGAGCTGTAAAGTCAAAACGCTAAAGGGAAATTCGCAATGAGGCGAAAGGTGAGAGGATCTTTAAGTCGTTAAGATTTTGAAATTTTAGAAAAACGAAATTAAACGAGATACGTCCCGCACATCGAGGTTGGCACACTTCACGAGGGATTTACTCGGTCTCCATGACCCAATTGCCTGTCAAGTCGCCAAACATTGATGACATTAATAAAGATTTAGGGTAAATCCATGAATACATAAGATCGGATTTACGCATTTAATTTGGTTTTATGTGCGATTTGACAGACTTGTTCGAAAGGTACAGATTTTCAAATATATACAAAAGTTTCATTCTATTCTAAAAACGTTTCTCTTAAAGCGCATAGAACTCACTTTGCTCCGGGGAAACTCATCTCCGCATGTATACGCAGGTCTACTGCAGAAGAGAAAAAAAAGCAAGCTTCAGCTATGGCGCCAAGGAGAGCAGTGAAAGAAAACGTCGAGGTTGCAGCACAGGGTCCGGACAATGTCTCAGATACTTCACCTCGAACGAGTGGCTCAGTATCCACCTGGTCATCTATTTCAAATATTCTGCAATCCGGGCTGGTAAACTGTTGAGATTCTAATGACGATAACCTTGATATCATGAAGGATGATATGTGTTAACTCCCAAAATGAAACCATTCTTTCGGTTGAATTTTGTAGTGGATATCATGGCTATTGCTAACGTGTTTTCAAAGATTCATTGTGCGCTGTGGAAAGTGCCCACTTTCAGCAGCTAAGGAGTATTTTCTACAAAGCGGTGCGCTGTGGAAAGTGCATACTTTCCGCAGCTAACAGGGGCTTACAAAGAGGTGCGCTGAGGAAAGTCAAGATTATCAATAGCTAACAGAGGTTGTACTCCTAGGTTGGCAACATCAAATCAAATCTTTGGTTCCATATCAGACATTGTTCACAAAGGATCGTTTAGGGTATTGAATTGAAAATGGAAAAAATGATACTTAAATTTGCAGGGCACTTTTCAATCCCTTCCTGAGCTCCAAATTAATATCTGACAACACCATTGGAAAGTTGAGATTCTCTAGATGTCGATCAACTATTTATACATGAAAAAAAGGTTTTCTATGACCGAGAAATTCGATTTTGAAAATCTGCCCGCTTTCAACAGCGCAAATCGACATTTTATGACCCGTTAGCTGTTGAAAGCTGCACCTTTCAACAACTAAGGAGCAGATTTTCGGGTAAGTTAGCTGTTGAAAGCCTGTCATGGCCAGAATAGCCAAATTTTCGCCCAGATCAAGATTTTTTGGGTTAGAATGGTTTGAAAAGGTTTCAAATAGATAGGTGGTGAATTATCAAGTCAAA
>ML778398.1:282597-292651 GCA_009831015.1 Picea engelmannii
TGCCACATTTGTGGGTGTTCTATCTGCATGTAGCCATGCAGGTTTAGTTGATAAAGGGCTGCGGTACTTTGATTCCATGAGGCAAGAATATTCAATTACACCTACAGAAGATCACTATGGCTGTGTAATAGGTCTTCTTGGTCATGCTGGATGCCTGGATGAGGCAGAGGAAATTATCAACAACATGCCCTTTGAGCCACCTCTTAGTGTATTGGGAGCATTGTTGGGCGCCTGCAGAATTCATAAGAAAACGGAACTAGGAAAACATGTGGCAGAATGCATTTTTAAGATGGAACCAAAAAATACTGCACCATATATTGCCCTCTCAAATATATATGCGGTTGCTGGCAGATGGAATGATGTAATAGATGTGAGAAAATGTATGAAAGAAAAGGAAATAAAAACGAATCCTGGATGCAGCTGGGTTGAGGTGAAGAATAGGGTGTATACATTCCTGACGGGAGATCAATGACATCCAGAGACAGAAAATATCTATGCAGTATTGGAAGGATTGGTAGAGAGGATGAAGGAAGCAGGGTATGTGCCCGAAACCAACTTCGTGTTGCATGATATAGAGGCTGAGAGAATGACCTTAAGCATTATGCAAACTGACCAAAAGGATTTAATAGTCAATGGAGAAAGGAAAAGAGAGGTTGAAGATGATTTGTGTTTGGTAGATGATATAGGAAGTGAGATGGACAATTTTGTGGATGCTCGTACTAGCATGGAATCAAAAATAGAAACAAACTCTGAGTGTCAGATTAATCAGGAGGTTGATTCTGACACAAATTCTGAGCATAAAAAAACTGGACCACAGTCACACAAGAAATTACAAAAACAGCTTGTTGAATCTTCTGTTCTCGATGTTCAATCTTCTACTTGCTTTACCTCAGAAGATAGCTTTGAAAATGAGGAGCCATATTCAAATCTTATTTCTGTTGATGAATATACAGAGTTTAGAGAAAAGAAATCAATTGCTGATCTTAACAGTGTTAATGAAGTTGCACACTGTCTATACTCTTGTGGTGGTAACATTGTCCAGAAAAATGATGCCTCCAATGTTGAAGCACAGAGTGATCATATCAGTATCACACCAATTGATACTGCTGCAGATTTTGTGCCTGCTCCAAATACCAACTTCAGTCAGACAGGTGATGTTGTTCTCAACTGTTCACCTTCTTTTGAATTCTCAAATTTGGAGCCTCCCTCAAGTCTTGCTTCTATCCATGTGGCTATAGAATCTGGAGGGACTGAATCAGCTGTTAGTCTAGACAGTAGTAATCATTGTGAAAATGTTGTGAATACTTTATCATCCAGAAGTGGTAGCATTGCCCAGATAGCTCATGCCTCCTCTATGGAAGCACTGAGTGATAATCTTGATGTTACATCATTTACTAATGTTGCAGATGTTGTGTCTGCAAACATTGGTCCTGTTCAGGCATATGATGTTGTGCTGGACTGTTCATCCTCTTTTGCATTCTCCAATTTTGAATTATCTGATGTTTTCATAATGCTACACCTTCTGGCCGATTTGACAGTGCAGATGCATTGTTTAGATTTATTACTCCGGAGTTATCCATTATGTATGGTGATGTAAAATTTGAATTGCCGATTCTAACTGAAAAACTTCTTGCCACAACTGAGGCATCTGCAGGGGTAACTGATGATAAGTTACAAACATGTTCTTCTAACAGTGAAAGATCTAACAAGTCACACCTCTCTATCATATCTAGAGATTCAGACAGAAAGGAGTCAATATCAGCTGTATCTAATGCTTCTGAGTTAGCTTCTGGTTTTCATGATGCACTGATGCAAGATGAGAGTTCATATGCTGAGTTAGACGCTGATTATGCAGAAAGTGAAATCCTAGGTGATTCTGATTGTTGTGAAAAGGAGTATTCTGAACATGGAAATCCATCTATGACATCAGTTGGATGTATCTCTACACAATTGAAGGTTGAGGTTCTATACAATGAATCTCCTGATGGAATCTTACACTGCAAACCTTTTATCCAGCCATGTGCAGACCTGCCCTCAGATTCAACGAATGCCGAAGTGCTTAGGTTTGGTATGGATATTGAACTAGTCAATGAACATATAGATGCCGTTATACTTTCTGGGGATGCACTTGGATTAAAATAAATTTAGATGAATGAAAAGGCAGCAGATCCTAGACAGGTTGAATTGCCTCCGGACTTGCAGAATGTTCAAGTGCCTGTAGGTTATGCAGCTGGTTCATTACCTGGAAATCTAAGTAAACAAATTTCTGGTGATGTTTTTCCAGATCAGTTAATTTTTTTTTTGGTCCAAGATGAGTTTGCTAGTGAGTATGTTGTTCATGATGCCACATCCCCTGTCATATTCCTCCATTCTAGTTCCTTCAAAGGAGTTTTCCTGTGGAGTAGTCGCCAAGAAATTTAATTGCAGAACAGAGCAGAGGGATATCCTTTTTGCATATAATCGAGATTCATCCAGTTTTTGATTTTTGGGTAAGTTTATGTTTTTGGTGGTTTAGGCGAGCCCGTGTGTGTGCTCATTAACCACCGAAAAGACTGAATGACTCCATGCCCAATGCTAAAGGCTACTGAAACTACTAGGTTCTTGGTCACCTCACAGGGAGATGCCCATCCCAGTTGGAGCCAAATGTTAACTCCCAAAATGAAACCATTCTTTCGGTTGAATTTTGTAGTGGATATCATGGCTATTGCTAACGTGTTTTCAAATATTCATTGTGCGATGTGGAAAGTGCCCACTTTCAGTAGCTAAGGAGTATTTTCTACAAAGCGGTGCGTTGTGGAAATTGCATACTTTCCGCAGCTAACAGGGGATTACAAAGAGGTGCGCTGAGGAAAGTCAAGATTATCAACAGCTAACAGAGGTTGTACTCCTGGGTTGGTAACATCAAATCAAATCTTTGGTTCCATATCAGACATTGTTCACAAAGGATCGTTTAGGGTTTTGAATTGCAAATGGAAAAAATGATAATTAAAATTGTAGGGAACTTTTCAATCCCTTCCTGAGCTCCAAATTAATATCTTACAACATCAATAGAAAGATGAGATTCTCTAGATGTCGATCGACTATTTATACATGAAAAACGGGTTTTCTATGACCGAGAAATTCGATTTTGAAAATCTGCCCACTTTCAACAGCGCAAATCGACATTTTATGACCCGTTAGCTGTTGAAAGATGCACCTTTCAACAAATAAGGAGCAGATTTTCGGGTAAGTTAGCTGTTGAAAGCCTGTCATGGCCAGAATAGCCAAATTTTCGCCCAGATAAGGATTTTTTGGGTTAGAATGGTTTGAAAAGGTTTCAAATAGATAGGTGGTGAATTATCAAGTCAAAATGTGAAGGCCATTCTTGGGGATGAAAGTCAAAAGGGAATTTTTTGACTAGATTTGGTCATTTTCAAGAGCAAAATGATAGGGATTTTTGGCACACATCATCAAATTTGAATTCCATTTTTGGAGGAGCAGATCAAAGAGCCTTGGAAGGCTAGGCTACACTTCATCAACTTTCAACCAATGTTTGAAGACCAAAAGATAGAGGTTGACCTCATCTTGAGGATCTCTCCTTATCTTTTCTGAATTAGTTTTGACTTTCTATTTTTAGAATATCAGATCCATTGTTTTAGGATCTGAAACTGATTGTAAGAGGCTATAAAGCCAAATACATTTGGAGTTCTAGGGGTTCGATTTTGGATAGAGCAATTGGCTATTGTACTCAGACTTTTCTATGTTAATACAGATCACAGGTTCCTTTCAATTTTGATTATCAGTTCTCCATCCTTCTTCTGCATTATTATCTGTGTTGTCAAGTTTTCAATGGATGTCATCCCATTTTTTAGCTCATAACCTGATAATAATTCTTTGATTGTCTCTTAGACCCTGCTTTTCACTGGTTTAGTTACAATTTATTCTCCACCCACTTTAAAGTTGCCTGATGATTAATCAATCTTTGAGAGAACTGTCTATTTGTTTATCATTTTTATGTTTGAATGCCATAAGCTATATTGAGTTGTCCCATTGATCCACATTCAAAAAATACAAAAAACATTCATTTCTTAAGTTACCAAGCACCTCTGGTCTGCAACCACAGAGGGTTTCTTGGAGTGATAACAATATGAACACTAAGTACAAGACAATCGTTCAGTCAGGAATGAACCTGGTTGCAATCAGACCTCGGTTGCTCCCATACTACGATATGATCCGATGGGCATTGGATCACATCGACCTATCTTCCAGTACTATCTTAAATGACCGACAAGTCATGATCGGGACTTTTAGGCCGGAGCATATCCAGTCTATGTATAAGCTCCCAGCAAATCCTGAATACACATATGGCAAAGAATTCCTGGCAGACTTCAAAAAGAAAGAGTGCAAAGAATTTGACAAAACCTTTCCAGGCTTGATAAAAGATTGGGTGTCGCGTTCTGCGACATTCAGAGTAAATGACAAGGGTGTGTATTCGATTTCTTCTTTGGAGCCAAATTTTATGTATGTGGCGATGATGGCCTGTCGACTCTTCGAATGGGAGGATACCGCACATTTTTACGTCCAGTGGGTACCTCTCATCTTTCGGGTAGCAGAAGGTTCCTCATTCAATTGGGAGAAGATGCTCTCCGATAGTTTGTTCAATAGGATCACCGAGTACCAGGAGAAAAAAGCAGTCGGGAAACCATCTGTATTCTACATGTCCGCGTATATCATGGATGCAATATGCTCCCTGACGCCTTTTCATCTAATGAATTGGGCTTGGAGTCCGACCCATGAAAAGACTGTTCACGAGTACCACGATAAGATGTGGGAAAATAACGCAAACAAATTTATTTATGAGATTTTTAACTGGGTGATGGTGCCCTTGCACGTCATCATTTTTGGCCTTTTGCCACCCCGCATCTCGGATAGCATTGCCGAGAATCTGAGCCATATTGCAGAATGATACATAGAAGAAGAATTCTCTTATTTGAGAGTGTTCGGGGCTACTGTCCCTCCTTCGGCACTATCACTGTTCATTCCCGACAAGCTGGCCTGTCGCGAAATTGCTCGGCAAATAGTAATCGGTGGAGTAAGAAAAGAACTCAAGGCGTCAGCCAAGAAGGTATGTCCATCTTTCCCTATTCGGCTAAATTCATATTCATTATTAGATTTCGGACATGCTAAGGCTGAGGCTGCAACCTTAGAAGACTTGAGCCTATCCTACATTGAGTACAAAAAGCATGATCCACAGAGAATCATAAGCACCCATTTGGGAAATTGTGGATTAAAAAGGTTTGAACATGAATATTCACCCTCGGATGATGTTTTCCGAGGGAAGAGGTCCTATTCAGAGGTGCAATTTCAAATCAGATCCCTAGCACCCGTAGACAGAGCTTCTGTTTTAAAATTCTAGGAGCATCGGAAAAGGTGTCTCCCCGTTGTGCTGGGAGGTTTGGGACTTCCCAAGGATAAAGAAAAGGAAGCTGAAAGTTATGAGGGGCAAACCTCTAACCCCAAAAAGCATCAGGAAGGGGAGCAGGAGAAGAATCCTGGGGCAGAGAAGAATCCCGAGAAAGAGAAAAACCCCGAGCAGAAGAAAAATCCAGACAAGGAGGAGATTCCTGAGCAGGAGGAGAATCCCGAAACAAAAAAAGAGAATACTGACCCTCCTAAGGAGCATAGTCTGGAGGTGGAAATGAAAGACACGGGCCCACCAGAAACTCAGAATCTAGAAGCAGAGACAAAGATTTATGAATCCCCGAAAGGGCGATATTCACTCAGCACACCGGGGAAGGGTGCAAAGCAGATCGGGCAACCCATCACCTCTGTCACACCCTTGTAGTTGGCACAGGGAGGCATTAGCGAGGGATGGATATTTGGTGAAGAGCTAAGACCCATAAGGGCAGAGGAGATTCCTCCTAACAAATTCTTCTTTGACAAAAAGAGGAAAGTTGTGGTGAAGTGAGAATTTTATCAAGAGGGAGAGTCCACCGTTAAGAAATTCAAAGTGATGACCGATGGGAGAAATAAAAAGAGAGATGAATTTTCCACGGAAATTGCAGGAATGCTAGGAGCGTATGCAACGGAAAATCAATTCTCTGTCGAAATGTTAAAGAAGCAGCTCAAAGCAAAAAATTGCCTAATGAAGACTCTTGAAGCCAGGGTGGCCTCAGTATCAGAAAGCGCTAAGAGTCAAGAAAGCGGAGAAATCGAGTTGGCCCGATTAGCTGATAGGAAAGAAATTGAAGTCCTCAAGATCAAGCTAGAACAAGAAAATTCTACGGTCTGAAATGGTTGGGTACAATCGGACCAGCAGAGGGATATGATTACACAGCTGCAGGCTCGGTTGGAGGACGCAGAAAGCAAGGCGGTTGAAATCGAGATCATTAAATCCCGAGCAACCGATATTCGGAGTAGGATCTCCTCTGCTAAACAGAGCCTGCTAAACAAAATTGGAGATATTCGAGAAGACTGCTTGTTTATTCATTGGATCTCCGAGAATTTGACTAACAAAGAAAGGAATGTAGAAGATGCTCGGGTTGCTTTCCAAGAGGCAGTAATAGCGACCAACAATAGGTTTTCAGGGCCTCCTGGGCTCACCATTGCCGAACAAACCAGAGGTAATATCTTGCTAAAGAATTGGGAACAGGATATTACTTTGAGCAAGGAGCAGGCTCAAAAAGTGGAAAATTCGTTGGAAGAGGCCGTCAATAACATAAATGGTGAGCAGTTAGGGATAGAGATTCGAGGAAACACAGAGGCGCTGAGGCAGATAAATATAGACCGGATTTCTCTCAACATAAAAGAGGAGAATGAGAGAAGTTCGATGGAAATCTCCAATATGGGTAGGGTGGACCCAGCTCAAATCAACAAACATTTGATTCAACCCAGTGCACAACTTGGCACCCTTGAACTCATTAATATACAAGTAAATGATAAGCTTCCACAGTTGGCACGAGAGTGCTATTTAGCCGAAGCTCGTTGTCAGGCCGAGCCTTCACAGCTTGTCACCCAGTTTGTGGACAAGTGTATAATGTACACTGAATCCATGCGAGGACAGGCACCTAGCACTTCTTAAAAGATAGAATCGATGAAATGGAGTTATTTCACCCCCACCAGCTGTCAATGCAAAATCATCACAGCTTGTATTTCATTTTTGGGACAAACGTATCATATGTATTAAATCTAAGAAAAAACAAGCACCTGGCACCTTTTGAAAAATAGATCCGGACAATTGGAGTAATTGGGCTCATCTTAATCAAGAGGTAAATTTTGTATAAATACATCACAAAAAGAAGAGCAGGGGCTGGACTTTTTGGGCATCAACTGTAAATAGAGTATTTTGTATGGAGGAAGCTAATACAAGCAAATTTGAGGATTCCTGATTCCATCCCAACTTTGTTATGAGTTTGTTTCATTGTGTTAATTGTTTCTCTTCATTTTGCTCTACATAATTGACGTACATCATTATAATTTCGTACAACCACGACTATAGTGAAGTGATATCATATTTTCTATAATTGTTTCTTGATTTTCCTCTGCACCAGCTATCAGCGGGTGTAAGACCAATTTACATTTACGAAATTTTATGTTTATTTACATTATGTCAATTATGATTATGTCAATTTCTTCTTCTGTGAATATGTGAGTTTTTTGTTGATAGGAGCTTTCGTTATCTACAGCTAAACATTTTTCTCCCATTTCATATCTTTACTAAGATAACACAGTTACGAGAAAAGGCCTTCACTTTGTATGCTTATTTTGTTGTTTCATGCAAAAGTTTCTCTTTATTTTGATTGAATTGAAACAACACCCAAATCTCTTGTTAAACCATTTCCATATTAATAACTGTTCCTCAATGACTGTACCCACAACAACCCAACCTAATATTCAACTCGGATTGTCTAATCAAATACATATCGCTCTAAATATTTTTTACACGATCCTTAGAACTGCGAATACCCAGGAGGAATTAGAACGTTCATGGACAGCCATTGAACAAGATATCACCAGACAGGAACAGTTGGAAGCTAGGCAGCTTGAATGTAGAAACCCTCACTAGTTTCTTATATCGAAGGTTTGTGAAATCCTTTGTCAAACTTTATCATACTTTCGGATTCCTTGACACTGTACTTTAAAGCCTTAAGTACAGACTTAGGAACAACAAAGTAAATCCCACCAAGTTGGTTAAAGGGAAAGGTTTAGCCAAGCTCCTGGCTGAATTTAACTGTAAGGATTTCTGGTTAAATTTCGTACATATTCTCTCAAAAAATCAGCAAGCTGAGTTGTCAGATGGCAGTCCTCAAAGCAACCCCCTATTGGTAGAATGCTCTTGGTATAAAGATGTTATATTTTTTCTGTAGGAGTTAAAGCTCCCTAATGAAATGGGGAAGCTTAAGGAAAGATATCTAAAGCTCAAAGAAGTCAAATATTTCCTTATTGACTGAATTTTGTACTACAAAGATCCTTTAGGGGTGTTTCTAAGGTGTCTGAACCCACAGGAGGCCCATAAAGTTATGTTTGACTTCCATAAGAGCCTATGTGGAGGGCATCATTTCAGAAGACTACAACCCACAAAATTCTCAGGGTTGGGTACTACTGGCCCACCTTATTCACTGATGTCTGTAGAGAAGTCAGAGCCTGCATCAAATGCTAAAGGTTCTCGGGAAAGCAATAGCTCCAATCTCTGCCACTAAATCCTATAGTAGCTTCAATACCCTTTCAACAGTGGGGTTGGACTTCATTGGAGAAATTCATCCTCCTTCAAGTGTCCAACATAGATGGATCATGACTGCAACATATTACTTCACCAAGTGGATAGAAGTTGTCCCCACTAGGAATTATTCAGAAAAGGTAATTATCATCTTCCTGGAGGATATTATAGCTATATCTGGTTGTCCCAGCAGAATTATCATTGTTAATGCTACTTCTTTCAAGTTTGAGTCTCTGGTTAAGTTCTGTGAGCAGTTTGAGATTTCACTGATTCATTCCACCCCTTATTATCCTCAAGGCAATGGGATGGCAGAATCTTCCAATAAAAGTCTGATTAAGCTCATTAAAATATTGTTGGAAGACAATAAGAAGGCCTAGTATTCAAAGATCAAATTCGCTCTATGGGTCGATCGAGTGACAACCAAGAAGTCCCTGGGCACCTCCCCTTTTCAACTTGTTTATGGGATAGAAGTTGTATTTCCCACTTAGTTGGCTCTACCTGTGGAAAAATTCCTTCAATATTATGAAGGAGTGCCAGATCATATGGTTAGAAGAATTCATCAATTGTTGGAAGTGTAGTAGGAAAGAGAACAAGTATTGAACAAAAATCATAGTCATCAGCAGAAAATCAAGCAAGCCTTTGACATGAAGGTCAAAAAGGAAGAATTTGAGCTGAGATATCTAGTGCTTAAGTGTGATGCGTCCAGGTAGGACAAAGGAAAACACAACAAGTTTGATGCCCTCTGGATTAGACCTTTCAAAATCTCTGAAGTATTCTCGAACAACACTTATAGGTTGCAGGATTGGGAGGGTGAAGAAGTTTTTAATGGCCGAGTAAATGGGCATTTCCTAAAGAAATGTTTCATTTAAAGCCTTAGACAACTCCTCTATTTTTGTAAATATTGTTTTTTTGTTTGTTTTCGGCTTAATAAATGACTCCATATCCCAACAAAAAATCACTAGAACTGAAAATGAGTCCTTAGAGCATCACAGGGATGACTCTATCCCCCATGGAGCCTAATGTTATCACCAATTCTTGTAAAGTGTGTGTTTTCCTAAGAGATAATCCCCTTTAGGTGGAAAAATGCAAAGAAGTGGGGTAAAAACCCACTTACCCTAGGTTGGGGTGCAAATGCACATTTGGTTAAGTGGAAAGAAGATCTAGGTGGCCAGAATCTACGTACCCAGATCTACGGTCAAGGTTGGATTCTAGAGCCCCCTCGCCATTCTACCTTTAAAGTTGTGGGGGGGGGGAAGGGTTTGGAATTAGACACGCATCTCTCAATGGCCTAGATTGGGGAGCCTGGATCTACGGTCAAGGTTGGATTCTAGAACCCCTTTTCCTATCTACCTTTAATAG
>ML778398.1:297608-321504 GCA_009831015.1 Picea engelmannii
CCCCCCCCACCGTTAAATGAAGAAAAGTCAGGGGGTTCGGAATTATATCTCAGCCGTAGAGTTGGGCACCAATGCATCAACCATTCATATGTGCATTCTTGTTACTCATCATTCCAGACCGTCCCCCCCACCGTTAAAGGAAAAATGGTCAGGGGGTCCGGAAAAACTTGTTGACCGTAGATCTAAGCGTCGGTGTCTCAACTGTTCATATGTGTGATCTCTTTAATCTGCCAGTGTGAAATCATATCTGCAATGGGGACTTAGGCTTATGCGTTTTTGTGGGTTTTCCCAGCTTTCCCTGCTTTTGTCACCATGAGGATTAGGCAATCATACTTTCAAGCTTCAAATATATGAATTAACATTGATCATCATGCATGTTTTATTGAAATAAAGCCAACTAACCTATGATCTAATCTAAGTTCTAAGCTACTTCCCTATGACATTTAGCCTAGATTAAATTGTTGTACTAAGAAATTACTCTACGTTAGGGTTATTTGACCAAGATTAGGCAGTTTTGTCAAATTTATTCACTAGCTATCCTATCTACTTGGCCAAGATTAAACAGTTTAGCCAAGCTTATTCACTAATCCTATCAACATCAATTTAAAAGGACTTGGCCATGCTTAGAATTTATGGATCAAGCCATTGTTAATGCATGGAGCTTTATTTAATTTCTTTTATTCCCTCTTTTATTCTTTTCTCATTTTCTTTTTCTTCCTTTTTTATTTTCATTTTCTTTTCTTTTTTCTGGATGTAGTAGTCTCCGCAAGTCAAAAACACTGAAGGGACAAAAATACAATCAACACTTGATCTTATAAATTATAGGGTTATAATAGTGGATCCACCTGGGGATGGTATCCTCCTTGTGAGATGCCAAGAATCTCGTTTCTTGTGATCTCGAAGAATTTCTTCTAGAGATTCTTCTGTTATCTGACTTGCTTTATTTTAGAAATTTTGATGACATTTTCAGTGTCTTAGGGCCTCCTCCACAGGCTTCAAACACTTGAAGAAAAAAAAATACACCTAAAAGACTTGTAAAACAAATGATATATACAATGGAATGGAATGGTGATATCTCTACTGAGGTGGCAAGTAATGCTTCAACATCCTACCATTTATAGGTCCCCCTGGCAGGTTTGATCCATCACTATTAGCATGTAGAAAAGAATTATTTCCTGTGAAGTCTTGAATGGTGTAAGGACCCTTCCACAAGCTATTGAACTTTCCATGTTTACCTTTATATTCATTTCTGGAGTCCCACCTCAAAACTAGATCACCCAATTCAAATTTATCCTCTTTGGTTCTCTTGTCATAAATCTTTTTAATATTTTCCTAGATCACTTGAGTTCTGTTGTAAACTTCTTCTCTGGATTTCATTAGGTGGATCATTTCATTTATTCTTCGTTGGACATCATTTGGTTCTTCTTGTGTTTCCTGCAATAGTTTCATGACCAAAACTCCTAATGAAAGGGGAAAAACTGTGTCGATGCCATACACCAACTAGTAAGGAGACATACCAATCAATCTTTTGGTGCTAATTCTGTCATCCTAGAGTGAGAAAACCAACTTGTTGTGCCATGATTTTTTTTCTTGTAGTCTCTTTCTAAGGATGTTTACCAGACTTTTTTTAGAAGAATCAGCTAGCCCATTTCCCTGTGGATAATAAGTTGTCGAATATTCCAAAGTAATATGATATTGATTACAAAAATCTATGAGCCTTTTGCATCTGAAAGCCGCTGCGTTGTTAGCTATAATTTTTCTTGGGCATCCAAAATGAGACAAAATGTTAGTTTCTAAAAACTTGATGATGATAGAGTCAGTAGATATCCCGCATGGTACAACCTCGATCCACTTAGTGAAGTAGTCCATGGCTATGAGGATCCATTTATGTTGGCCCAAAGAGGGAGGATGTATTTCACCAATGAAGTCTAGCCCCCACTGTTGGAAAGGAGATTCAACATAGATGGGTTTCATTGGGAGTGGAAGAAGCTTCCTTTTACCTTCAAAACTATGACATCGATGGCATGAAGTAACCTTTTGATGAACGTCAGCAAAAAGAGTAGGCCAATAAAATCCAACTCTCAGAATCTTGTTAGATGTGGTCTTCCAGCTCAGGTTCCCACCACAGTCTCCTGCATGAAAATCTTGAATAACTTTGTCAACTTGATCTTTTAACAAGAAATTAAGAAAGATACCACCAGGATCTTTCCAATAGAGATTGCCTTCTAGAATACAAAATTTCAATGCTTTCAATTTAATAAACCTAGCTTTGGTCTTATTCAAACCTGGAGGAGCCTGTAAAAAGTTAATATCTAAAGCATGAAAATTAGACTCAGCCATCAGTTTGGCCAAACCCTGTCCTTTGATCAGTTTAGTAGGTTTTATTTCAATTTCGTATTCCAGAATGTCTGCAATCCAATTTCCTCTTTTTCCATCCGGATTATCCTTGGTCAGAATATCTTTAACCACTGTGTTTGGGACATATGCAATTGTTTGAGAGTGGAGAATATAGACCCTAAAATATTTTATATCCTTTACCAGGGCGAAGGCTTGTTTCTCCATAATATTATAATTCAATATTGCATCTCTTAAAGATTTATTGAAAAAGGCTATGGGTTTCTCGTACCCTTCACTATTTTTCTGCAACAATACTGCTGCTATAGTGTGCTCATATGCGAAAGAGAAAAGATAAAAGTCTTTGGTATAGTCTGGGATAGTTATAACTAGGGCTTGGGTGAGAGAATGTTTCACTTGCTCAAATGACTGTTTAGACTCGACGTTCCATTTGAATTTTGTGTCTTTCTTCAACATATTGGTAATATTCCTGAGAAGCTCGACCAAGTTTGGTATGAATATTCTAAGGAAATTTATCTTGCTAATGAAATATTGCAGTTCTTTGATGTTCCTAGGGTGTTCCATCTTTTGGATAGCTTCTATCCTACTGGGATCTATTTTAATTCCATCTTTTGAGATTATGTGTCCCAACAGTTTACCTTTCTCTAACCTAAAAAGGCTTTTCTTAGGATTTAATGAAATCCCAAATTTCCTGCACTTCTCAAACACACATCTGAGGTGGAATAAATGTTCTTTGTCAGATTTAGAGTAAACAGTTACATCATCGAGGTAAATGACTATAAATGTCCCAGTCTCATCCACAAAGGAAATATCCATTTCTCTTTGAAAAGTATCCCCAACATTCATCAGACCGAAAGGTATCTTCACATACATGAAGGTTCCCCAAGGTGTGGTAAAAGGTGTCTTCTCTTGATCTTTCGGATGGACCAAAACTTGGTTGTAACTAGAGAAACCGTCCAATAAGGAGATCCTACTGGATCTGACCACCCTTTGTAAAATATGGTCCATTTTGGGTAAAGGGTAATTGTCTTTGAGGGAGACTTTGTTCAGATTTCTAAAATCTATGCAGAGCCCAATCTTGCCAGTTTTCTTCCTGGTTGGAACTAGATTGGAAACCCATTTGGAAAATCTCAAAGGGACTATAATCTTAGCATCATACATATTTTTGATTTCTTTCTCTATCAGGGGAAGCAAGTTGGGATTAATTCTCCTATGTTTATTTCTGAAAGGTTTATGTTCTTCTTTTATAGGAATCCGGTGTTGTATGATGCTTGTGTCATAGGATTTTAAGTCCTCATAGCCCCAGGTGAAAACATCTATATATTCCTTAAAAAGTTCAGTGTGTTTGATTTTTTTTTTTGGTGGCAGTGATTTAGATAGTTTTATTATTTTAGGGTTTTCTTCTGTTTCTATGTTACAGTCATCAACCTCTTTACTACTAGCTTCAATTTTCGGTTTTTTGGCCACATCGTTAAAATCGAACAAGTCTTCCAATAGAACTAAACCTCTAGGTAACACGTTATTTTTCAACTGCAGGATGTCAGAATCTACATTATTTTCATTGAATTCTTCAGCATCTATCATATTTGCAACTACCATTCTCAAAAACAGATTTAATTACAATTTTTTATCATTTTCTAAATCTATGTTTGTACATTCAAAATCATTTTTGCATTGCAGGAAATCTTCAATTTGATCATCATTTCCAAATACCTGCCAATATTTGATGTTGTCCGAAACAGTAGTTCTGCACTTCACTTCCACTATGTACTTGCGAGTGGGATGAAAAGGGATTTTACAGGTAGCCACTGAAGTGCCCAGTCCATATGCAAGTATATTTTGTCCCCTAGGCATCACCTGCAAGTTAACCTCGGTAAAGCATTGGAGAACACCTGAAAAAACATTTCTATAGGTTCTAAGTCTGGGATGTTTTGCTGCATACTCACCTTTGATTTGCTTGATAATTAACTCAAAATCATCGCTTATGATTATATGCTTAGCACCAACTTTTTTCAATAATTTGAGGCCGAGAAATAAAGCCTCGTACTTGGCTATGTTGTTAGTACATTGGAAGTTCAGTGTATAGGAGTGATTCTCGGAGTACTTTGATCTGTGGTTATGCATCCACACTCTGGCTCCATCTCCTTCTTTACTCACAACATGATCGAAGTCCATGCTCTAGATGTCTGCTGGAAATTCCTCATTTTCTTCAACCATGGGGTTTCTTACTTCGACAATCACTTTATCGTCCTTTGGATTAGGTGCATCATCTTCCAGTTGTGCGATTTGTTCTTCAAGATTACCATCCTTATATAGAATAAAAGAATCCAGGTCAGAGTGTGCAGAATATAGTTGGTAATTGTGTGGCTTTTCCTAACTATTGACCATATACTTCATCAGTGTTTCTCTGTAAAGTCTTCTCCATTGACCGAAAATTGGAATGGTGGCATAGGACATATCTAGCTATAGGGTTCCTCTCAATTTAGCTACCCAAGACCTTGATAGAAACATACCATACTTGAGGGGAATGTCTGCCACAATGATGTCCATCACCAAACTTTTTTTTGGGATTTGAGCCAAGGTGATACATAAGTCTTTAATCAGGCCTATACATTTGACCTTGCTGGAGTCAAAAGAATGCAAATCTTTGTAAGGTATGGTGACCTCAAGTCCCAAAATTTCCATCACGGATTTGGGCATTAGGTTGTGAGAAGCACCCGAATCTAGCATAGCATTGTGCAATATCAGATCATGGATATTTAGGCTAATTTAAAAAGGGGCCACAGTGCCATTATTAGTTTCACCATCAACTTCAGGACCAAACAAGAGCTTAGGCTGGTCATCAACAAGGTTTATTGTGTTAGAGTGGAGTACAAATCCAACATTCAAGGCTTTGGTACCCATATCGGGTTCGATACTTAAATATTTTATCACTTGAGACCTATAAGCGTTCTTGTTCATCAACTTAGAGAGGGGAATGTGAATCTTCAATTTTGCTAGTTCTCCTTCAAGGCTGAAAAAAGAGGTGGTTTTGTTTAAACTCTTTACTTTTGATTTATCGACATAAACTTTGTGGACAAGTGCACCTGTTTGAATGGTTGATGAAACTTCTATCCGACTTGTTCTCTTAAGAATTTTCATAGTTTTTTGTGCAAGAGATTCAATGTCATTATGCTCAAGGGATTTCTTGGGAGGATTTTCTAAGGTTTTCTCGGTTTCAACAACCTTCTTCGGAGAGTTCTCGTTAATATTCTTACTTATCAGGTTATATTTCCTATGAACCTCCATTATATCATTCTCAAAGGCTTGTTGTTCTATTTTCCTAGCTTCCTCATTAACCTTTGTTTGTGAAAAGAGAAATATTTCATGTTCTTCTTGGGTGAGGAAAATAGACTCATGATTGTAATCATGATCACCCATTAAATTTATATGAGCATCATCAAAATCCTCAAACTCAGAGATTAGGGGTACATGGACAATGGGATACTCAGGGTTTATGGACGATGTCATCAAGAGTAGAGTATAATGAATGCCCCAACCAAGGGAAACCTGGGTTTCTTTTGTTGGGAAAGGGAGGTCGCCAAAGGTGACGACAAAAAAAACTATGTAAAGGCTGGGAACAAAGGTTTTGTACTATTAACAAATGAATAAAGAATAATTGGGGATGAGCATACATACACAGAAATGGGTGACCCAGTGAAATATGGCTTGGCCTGTGAGGGCACAAGTTGCATCGAAAATAGGTGGAGGGTGGGGGGCCCATAGGTGGGTTTCTGTATTAGGTAAAATGAATGGAGGACAATCTGTAGATGGGAAAACTTATGGTAGATGAGATGGAGGGCTAATGATACTATAGAGGTGTAGTCAAAATGTGAATCGTGATGAGATTAAGTGAGAGTTTAGCAAAATGAGAGAAGGAGCATGCAGCTAATTCTCGGGAACGCAAAGACTATGAGGAATCCCATCCCTAGGGGTTGAAAACAACATGAGTGTCAAAGTGCCAGAGGGAAATATAATGGGGAAAAATCACGTGGGCAAGAGTGCTACCGATTGATAGTACTGAAATGCAATGGAGGTGTGAATATTGTAGAGATGAATGGGGGGACCTTAGAGGCAAATGGAAGAGGGTGTGACTTGGAGATGCAATTGATATTCAAAGGGAATGATTACATGCTAGTAGAAATCTTATACCTGAAAGGGCCATGCTGATTTGTCATGACCAAGTACCTGCACACATGAAAACCAAATACCCGATGTGAACAATATCTAAAGATAAAGAAAATATAATGGTTATTTGATAATTTTGAACATAAGCATGTGTACCTGGGCGTGATGTGAAAAAAAATGCTCCCTAGTAGTCGAAGATGGATGGTGGCCCAGGGAATGTGCCTGTGTAGGTGGAGGGATCCTAGTCCCATGGCTTAAGATGAATCGAAAAATGAATGCTCGGAGCTCTCAGAATGGAGTATGGAAGTTTGGAAAAAGGGACAATATATAGCTATAGGGCCCATATTTCCACCTCATTTGTACCTTCTACCCGAGTGATTGGATGAGAGATTTGAGAAGAGATTTGGAGATTCTGGGAGATTGAGCTAGCTGATTCAGGATCAACGAGTTTCAGGTTAGTGGTCGTATCCTCTTGCATAGTAGCTAGGGGTTATTTTTGAGTAGGGATTGTATGGATGGTCGTACAAGAGCGTTTTGTGAGGGTGGCCGCCCCAGTGCGCGGGTGATCAAGTGTTTCACGCAGATAAGTGTGCGGCTGTAATTTGGAGATCCACACATAAGGGAACCCAAATAGGGAAAACAATCATGCATGGGATGCACACCTGTGAAAATAACAACAACGCATCCATGCGCAACTATGTTCCTAACAATTGTGCATGTGTGTGCAACTGTGAGCTAACAAGTGCGCTACAATGCGCGTCTATGTGTGTGACAGGGGCACATGAGTGTGCCCCTATATCACCTACAGTCACACATGAGAGTGTGACTATGGGGTGAACAGTCATGCATGAGTGCACGAATGTGCGGTGAACAGATGCACATCTGTGCGTTCCTTTGGGGAAAAAAGCCACGCCTTTGAGGCAAAGCTAAAGGGTGTATAAACTATTCCTTTTTTTGGAGATTATGTGTTTTTATGAGTTATGATGGTTGATCAAATCTTATATGTGTGGATGCAGATGACCATTCGATGATGCTGATCCAATGGAGGGAGAGGGAATAGGCTCGCCTGAGAGAGATGGTGAGAGATGAGGAGCTAGTTCTTCGTGGTGCTTTGGTAGCCTGTGGGCTACTGAAGTTATTTGAGTGCTTGCTGGTGAGGGCACATGAGTACCTTCTGTAGTTCCCGATTTCAATGTCGAGTCTGGATTTTGACTATTTCATCGTGAGAGGTGAACACCTGGAATTATCTACTGTAGAGGATGTATAATTTTTGACTGGGCTCCCTTTTTGGGGGACCCTGCTACCTGACGAGCTGATGGTACCCGATGATGGGCAGTTGGATTTACTAGCCTGAACCTATTGTTTAGGAGAGGACTTCATGTCTAGCTCTTTGGTGAGGATTGGGCTGATGAACTCCCTGGTCCATTGGTGTGTTGCATCGATGATTGTGAGAGTATATGGATCTCTCGCAACTCAACAGATTAGTGGGGGTCAACTGAGGATTATGTAGAGGGCACCGGGGGGTGATAATTTTTCTTGGGGCTTGATGTTGCATGCCAAGATAGTGGGGCAGTTGGACAAGTGTCGAGCTGTGGACTCGGGGGAGTTTTCCCTTGGGTCCATCTTGGTAGCATGGTTTTTTGAGAGGGTGCCCATGTTGCGCCTGAGAGTTTTATTAGACACTCGGGGTATGCGAGAGCTCTAACTGAGGCATTGGGAGACAATTTTGGTTCTCCATGGTGGTGGGGAGGGTGGCCACTATTTTATGGCCGAGGCTACATGGGTGTGGTGTCAGATGCCACAGATCATACTCCAATTTCCCTACAGTGGGGTGGACTTCTGGGATGACCCAGAGATGGTACTACCCCCAGGAGAGGTATGTTGATGTATATGATTGTTTTATTTTTTAGATAGTATAGAATGTTCTTTATGTATAAACGGATGTTGATTCTATCATTTATTTGTTGTGTGTGTGCAGGTGTGGGACCTTGCAAATGAGAGATTGAACTGGTTAGAGAGCCAACATGTCAAGGGCTAGTGAGACCGCTACGAGGAGAGCCATGGGCCCAGGAGAGACGATGCCGGGATGAGGGTGGCATGAGGCCGCATGATGATGAGAGAGCAGGCATGAAATGTTGTTTTGATGAACTTGGTGTAGGGCCTTCTCATTCTACTCTGATGGGGGTCGGGGGAAAGTTCAAGGATATTTTCTGCCTCTTTGAGGCGGTACTACAAGGATTGCCTGAGGGCATGTGGTCATGTATTTAGGATGAGGGATTCTTGGAGAAGTGTGTGGGTCTTCTGGTGGAGTGGAGGACTGTGGTCCGCAGATTAGTTGTAGAGGGTGCAAAGATGATTGGGAAAATTCCCCCAGGACATCAGGGACCCCTAGTTGGTGGGGCCCCTCCACTCGAGAGAGGACCAGGTGGTGGAGCTTTAGAGGTGCCTTGAGTGCCACTGTATAATTATTTTTTTATAGGCTTGTGGGACCATCTTGTATATGGTGTTGGCACACCGATTATTTATTAATAGGGGTGAGGTGGGTCACCCACTGACACATGTTGTATATGTACTATTTTTTGTAAACATTGATGGCACATTTGACCGATATATATATATGGATATACATTT
This sequence comes from Picea engelmannii, assembly GCA_009831015.1. Taxonomy (NCBI): domain Eukaryota; kingdom Viridiplantae; phylum Streptophyta; class Pinopsida; order Pinales; family Pinaceae; genus Picea; species Picea engelmannii. The sequence goes on from ML778398.1 coordinate 306,762, forward strand.
TGGGATCTTTGTGATGTTCACATGTGTTGATGTTTTTTAGTTATGATGTCTAATTTATATGTTGTGATAGAATTTTGATGAGTTGTGTATGTGCAATGGTAACTTGATGGGATAAATGCCAATCTAACAATAGGTTAGCCATATTATCTACTATTTGATTAAATTTTCATGGAATATGTGTGAATGTGATTGAATCAAAATGTCGAGATTAAAGCCTGACCTGCAGGTATTTACAAAACTTGCATGGATCATGTACTTGGTACACATTGTTGAACTGGAGGATGACGAGTTGGGAATCGAGTAAGACGCTAAGGTGACAAATATGGTGGCTACTGGCCTTGGTAAGGAGGCCAATGATGGATGTGTATTATGTTTGGTTATTGGTAGTTGAGCCCAGGCATATGCCACTGGAGTGGAGCCGTTCATGCGAGGAGGTATAGAGGGCCCAAGCGAGATTTTGTGTCCAATGGATAGATTCGTCGGTGTAAGCGATGTAGGAGCTCGATGAAGGAGGCATCTGTCAATAACACAAATGATATATTAGATGCAAGATATAAAGGAAAAATAAGAAAAAAACCTCTAAAAAAAGAAAAATCCTAGTGTAGCATGGCTACGCTTAGGCATAAAATTTCTTTAAGTACAACTCGTTGATGGGTTCCTTGAGGGGGTGGCCTTCAGGAGAGGCCAGGATGTATGCGCTTTTAGTGAGGAAATGTTGGATGATGTAAGGTCCATGCCATAATGACTCGAACTTTCCATGAATGAAGGTATCGTGAGCGATATCGTAAGAAAGGATGAGGTCGCCTTCATTGAATGATTGAAGGTTGACATGGTGATAAAATGTGGCCTTCAACCATTTTTTGGCTACCTCATTATTCTATAATGAAGACTGACGGTATTCATCCAGTGACTCTAAGTTAAACAAACATTGCTCCATTGGAGAAGTGTTGGGCAATAGCTAAATAGCGGTGCGTAATGTGGGGATTTCGCATTCAATGGGGAGAGTCGCCTCTACCCCATGGACAAGATGAAATGGTGTGAAACCAGTGGTAGCTTTAATTGCCATGCAATGATCCTATAGTGCGAAAAACAACTTATGGTGCCCATTAGTCTTATGTTTGTTAACCGTGCATTGCAACATGGTTTTGAGGATGACCGCGTCTACCTGTCCGTTGGACTGAGGGTAGTATGGGGAGGTGAACTCGTGGGAGAAGCCTAAACTGGAGGAGAGTTCGACAAAAATCTCATTCTCAAAGTGTTTCCCATGATTGAATACTAATTGTATGGGGACTCTGAAGTGGGAGATGACATGGTTAAAGAAACAACGCACTATAGTGTCAGTGGTGTTGTTGAAGGTGGGCATGGCTTCAGCCCATTTGGGGAAATAATCAACTGCTACGATGATGTATTTGTGTCGATTTCTAGATGGAGGGTTGCAAGTCATGAAGGCTATGCCCCATTTGAAAAAGGGGTCAATAGTAATTACTAGGTGGAGAAGAGAAGGTGGTCATCTCACTTTGTTGGAATATAGATGACATTTGTCACATGTCTTCACCACGTGGATGCAGTCGTGAAATAATGTGGGCCAAAAATAGCCTACATGAATGATTTTTTGGGTGGTAGACATCCTTGAGAGGTGGCGACCAGAGGCATCGTTGTGGCAGTCATTCAAGACTCTCTTGGCTTCATCAATAGTCAAACATTGATGAAGTATGGTGTTGACCCCTCGTCGATATAACATATCGTTGATAAGGAGGTAGTGAGGGGCATGGTGTTGAATACGTCGACGATCATCCCTGCAGAGGTGGTTTCTGAACTTCTATGTTCAGAGGTATATGAGGATATCATTGTACCAAGGATCATTCGAAGGGATGAAAAATAGATGTCCGTCGGGGAAGTCGGTATTAACAGGAGAGCTAGTAGTATCAGAAGGAAATTCCGTAATGAGTTCAGGAAGGATGAGGGAATTCTTTAATTTGGGTGTTGAAAATAAAATTTCAGGTCATACTCCTGAAGGATGATGATCCATCAGTAAAATTTTCCATTATTTGTTCAACAACTAACCAAGTATTTCATTGGGTTGGAATTTGCTACGACCTTGGTAGTTCGAAGGAGGATGTAATGGTGCAGTTTCTAGACTGCGAGGACAATTGGAAGGGTGAGTTTCTCTTCATGGTTGCATTTCAAGGGTGGCCCTGAAAGGTTTTTACTAACATAGTAAATGACATGCTCCTGGTCATCCTCCCCTAATTGGATGAGAACTCCTACTACGGAGACGATTGAGGCCGATAAGTAGAGGATATAGTCGTGGTCATAGTCGGGAGGACTAATCAATGGGGAATTGGAGAGGGCCAGTTTGAGATCATCAAAAGAGGTTTGGGCATGTTCATCCCATTGAAATGGGATCTCATGATGTAAAAGGTGAAGGAAACCATGTGCCCGAGTGGCATGATTGGGTACAAAGCAACGTAAAAAGTTAGCTTTGCCTTGTAAGCTTTGCAGCTGGCATAAATTTTGAGGGATAGGAATTTATGTGATGACTTGGACCTTGAGGAGGTCTACTGTGATGCTATGTTGAGAGACGATGAAACCAAGGAGACGTCCAACAGTGATGTAGAATATGCAGCTGAGGGGATTCAAGAAGATATTGTATTGATGACACTTGTGAAAGACAATACGTGAGTCATCGAAGTGTTGAGTGCATTTCTTGGATCGAGTGGTGAGATCTTCCAAGTAGGCAAGAATGATTTGAGATAGATCATAAAATATGTATGTCATGGCACGTTGAAAAGTGGCACCAAAATTTTTAAGGCCAAAGGCATGACATGATATGAAAATGTACCCCAAGGGGTAGTGAATGCGGTTTTGTATTGAATGGTTGGGTTAATTAGAATTTGGTTGTAGCCAGAGAAACCATCTATGAAGGACAAAGCCTCATGGATGGAACAATCATCGATAATTTGGTCGATGAAGGGCATTGGGAAATTGTCTTTGGGACAAGTGTGATTGAGATCGTGAAAGTATGTACAAATGTGGATAGTGCCCTATTTTTTGTTAACAGGGATGGGGTTGGATACCCATGACATATATGTGATGGTGTATATGAACCCTTCAATGTGTAATTTGTCAATCTCAGATTTGATGGTTGTCACTTTGGATGGGTGTAGTGGAGGTTTCTTTTGTTGTATAGGTGTGATATCAGGCCAAGTGTCTATATGATGTTTGAAAATAGAGGGATCAAGGTCGGACATATTTGTGTATGACCAGGCAAAAAGGTATTAGTATTCCTAGAAGAGAGGTTTGTAGGTGATGAGTTCTTTAGGAGAGCATGCGGTGCCGATGGTGATTTCCTCTATGATTCCAGTTTTGATGGAAATATCAACTTTGACAGTGGGGGGAATGTTGGCCATATTTCCTTCTTCAAAAGTGTCAAGGGAAGGAATAGGTTTAGTGAACCAATATATATGCCCCAAAGGGAGGAAATATTTGGTTTCAATTGTGTATATGGGATTTTGTTGAGGAAGCATGAGGGATTCCTTTGGAATAAAGAGCGCTCTTTGATGGAGTGGAACCCATGGAAGATATCGTGTAGTTAATTCCTCTAGGATGTTTTTGTCTCAGTGGAACTGTCGAGAAAATAATGGAACTGGGGGAATACTATTGATGACTGGTACTATGTGTTTAAATTCTGGTGAGGAAGTAGGGGAAATTACACAAGAGGGTTGAGAAGGTTCACTCGACATAAACCAAATATCGAGATATTGTGGGTTGAAAATGGTAGTCGAGCATAAAATATTTGTGGGGAAATGAATGGGAGAATTGGGGGGATTTGGGAGCAAACCCTCCTTGAGACTATATATGAACCAGGGAGGAGTGGGAAGTGCCTTAGGCTTGGGGGAAAAGATATAAATCCTATCCGTAGAAGGAGTAGGGGGGACTACAGGTGTCACCGGAGGTGTGGTGATGGTAGGATTTGGAATAAGGGCCAATTGATGATGCCTATATCCAATGATTGTAGGACAATGATATGTGAAGTGACCAAGTGACTCACATAGAGCACAAGGACATCGCATGTGTTCATTGACAGAGGTCGTGACATAGTGGATGCCAGGGACATGTGTGTGAGATGATGTGGATGGGAGGGGTTATTGCTAAAATATTTGGTGAATAGTTTCTAGGGTTTGTTGAAAGTGAGGCAGAGCAAGGAAATGGTGGGTCTAATGGCCATATTTTGAACAAATGGCACATTCAAATTTGGTCCACAGGCCTTTTCTTCATGTAGATTATGTAATTGTAGAATTAGGTGAACTGGATGAAATGACAGGTGGTGTCATCGCTCGAGGGAGTTGAATTAAACTGCGCATATTGGGGAGAGATGGGCACTTATTGGTGGGGTGTCCATATTTCTCTCATAGTGCACAAGGAGGTTGGATTCTAGGTGGAAGTGGAGTGGTGGACTCTTTCTTCTTTTGTATTCCCCCAACTATAGAACTGGTACTAGTGTGTGGGGGTGCAGGTGGTGTGGTGGGGGTAAGTATGGGAATCTGCATCGAGATTCTTTATGTTTGGTGAGGGAGGGATGGTTGAGGGACCATCTCAGGTGGATGTAGATACCATACTAGAATTTATAGCACCATATTGGGAAGGGTATGCGTTGCATCTACCTAAAAATCTTGTACGCCCGGTGGGGGGTAAAAGAGGAAGATTTGAGTAATGGCTTGGGAGAATATCTCCCAAACCAGGATGTGTCCCTAGGGGAGGGTGTAATCTAGAATAGGGGGAGCTGGAGTGTTGTTAAGGGATTCTTGAGGAAGGAGCTATGTGACTAGTGGGACATCAAATAGTAATGAAGCCTTTGTGGGAGGAATGATATCTCCAGTTGTTATTCCATTGGAGGATATGACACATACTTGTGCTGAGGGATGTATGAGGGGAGGTGCTCCAAGGTATGTCCCTAGCAAGGATGGGTCTTTGAAAATTTATTTTCCCTTTTTGATGAGTGGGTAAGCCTTAGGATTACTGTGAATGAAGGGTAGGATATTACAGATGTTGGAGGAAGGGTTGGGTTCATAATGGGACACTTGGTCAATAGTGAATATCTTCCCATTGTGGGGGAACATCATTGTGCGAAACACAAAAGAGGCCACAAACTTCATCACATACATGTAGCTACACCCAAACAAAATGTTGTAATTGAGAAGAGCATCGATAAATTCAATGTCTATGAGGATAGTCTTGTCCCTGAGTTCAACGAGGACATTTTGAAACAACCCTTCCGAAGAAGATGGTCGTCCATCATAATCTCTTAGAGTGATGGCAGATGGTATGAGCTCAAGGGAGCCAAGTTTTTTCCATACCGTTTTGGACATGATGCATGTGGATGCACCTTCGTCAATGATGTAGTGATGAACTGTGATGTTCCGGATTTTAATTGGTATTTGTAAAGCGACCAAAGCGGGAAGATGAGGTTCACCAATATCAAGATCAAAGGTGATGAGTTAGGTATCAACAAGGTCGACTACCATTGGGGCTTAAAGTAATGATTTCCATTGAGTAGGAAAAGTTTGAAGGAATTCTAAAACTAACATGGTAGCGGGGGATTGGGCTAAATCATCAACCATACTTAATTGTGTGCTGCCCTAGCCTAGGGGTTGTTGACATTCCATCATAATGGGATGCATGGAATGTGAAGGGGTGGTTCAGTATTAGGGCAAGGGATCATCAACGGTAGTGAGAGCAGATTCAGGGGGTGCATTTTATTAACGACCACACGTTTGTAGAAGGACTTCTTCCTCACTAGTGAGGAGGATAGTGTGATTTGTAGGAGTGCATGGTTTTACATACTATCCCATCTGTGGTGGGGACAGATGCATGTCCTATTGGGTGTTCATAACCCCTTGGTTTGGAATGGGGTTTTGCAGTACGGCTGGGGGTAGTTGTTGTACATATTGTTGTGGGGACTTTTGGGGTGTAGGAGGTGCTGGGGGACGTGGTCTAGTTGCGGATTCTTTCATCCATTTGAAATTAGAAATTGTAAGGCAATGGTGAGTGTAATGGTTGTACTCACCACAAAGGGCACAAGGGAAGTTTGTCCAAAGTTTGTTATTGTTATTCCCTTGGAGTTTATGTTATTTCCCCCTTGGGAGTTTTGGTTCCCCTGATTTTGTTTTCCCTCAGTAGGTTGGTTCTGTTGGGGGTGGTTTTGGTTCCCTCCTGGTACTGGATTATTATTGTTTTAGTTTTTTCCTTTCTTTTTGGCATTGTTCGATTGATGGGTTGTATTTTTCGTATTCAGTTGTTCAAAATTTTGATATTGCTAAATAGGAGAGGGATGAATAAAGTTAACCCCATCATGTGGGTGTCCTTGTGGTGGAGTCATGGGATGTGGAGGGCCAGGAAATGAAAAGTATGGATTATGTGGTTGCAATGATCCATAGGCTATATAGGAAGGCATTATGATTTCACTAGTGCTCAGGGTATAATTTGAGGTAGAGGGGTTACCAGAACTTGGTTGGGCCACAGGGCGTGTTGTGGGTGCCGAAGGTGGTTCACTGATGGGTGGAGGAAAGGAAATAGGGTATGGTTGTTGATAGGGGGAGGAGGATAATAAGGAGGTATTCCATATCTTGACGGATATTTAGGTGTTCCATACATAGGTGGTTGTTGGAGGTGTTAATTGTGGTGTGTAGTGTTACCAATCAATCCATCTTCTGAGTGAGAAATCCAAGGTTTGTCCTGGCTGAATGGCATGGGTCTCGAAGCATCAGGTAGTACCATGTATAAGTATCCTGACTGTGAATAAATGAGTTCGAACTGTTGGGCCTTGATGATGGTTTCTCCTTTCGATTGGGGGAAAGTTGCGGCCACATCCTTGGCAAGGAGGGAAACAAGTGATTTGAGAAACAAATTGAGGCATTGTTGCTTGGTGGATTCTTCTTTGCATAGACTACATTATCAATGCCATTCATGAATGTGGTCATCGATGTGTGTAGAAAAGGTTTGTTTAAACTCGGAGAGTAGTTCAAGACCATTGTCATGACAGATTGGTAGTTGAAAGAAGGTCAAAAATTCTTTGGCCAAATATTCAAAGGTCACATGGGACCCATATTTTTTCTTCTACATACCACTTAGCTGATGGTCCAGTGAGTGTGAATTGAAATAACCTCAATTGGATAGAATTTTCCATGATGTTGTTTGAAGAGCACCATAAGTGGAAGGTCATGACATGGTTGGCTAGGTCATCGCCCACTTTTCCTTCAAACTTGGGAATGTATGAAGGTAGTTTGGTGGGTATTGTAGGCCATGTGGGGTCATGCAATATAGGATGATTGGTGAGTTTAGATAGATATGGTATGTTGAGGGAAGAAAAGTATCTCATATGGGGTTAATTCCCATCATGGTGGAAATGGTTTGGGTGCCTGAACCTTGAGGAGGGTTATTTCTAGACAAGGTGTGAGTGTTGTGCGTTCCTTACCCTTGAGGGGTTCTAGGTGGGGTTGTACTTTGTCGTGGGGAAGAGGTGTTCCCACCACTTCCTTGTAAAGGAAAGTGGGTGGATGGTTGACCTTGGGAAGTGGACCCAAGTAAAGTGGGATGAAGCAAAGCAGATCCCAAGATGGTAGCACTCACAGGAGTGTGAGAAGGTGGAACCAATGAGGTGGAAATACTAGGAACTCCCCCTAGAATGGGAGGGAGATTTAGAAAGCATCTAGAATGATGAGGATTCTATGGGTCCCCTATGATGTTTGACTATCAAAGTGGATGTGTGCAAATGGTGGTGACAGGAATAAATGAAGAAGAGACTTGGTTATGATTTTTTTTTGGACCTTTACAATATATCTTACAATTGCATGGAATCACAAGAGCATCATACATAAATCAATTGATAAATAATAATACATGTGGGTAGGTAATTTTTTTCCACATGGGATAAAAAAAAAAAAAAATGCTCATGTCCTAAAAGGCGTAACGTCCTTCCTCTCAAATAGCACTGGACCTTCCAATAACACTCGACAGTGGGGTCTGAAGCCACCAGAAGAGGAACTAGTGAAGGATGAAGTAATCAGTTATAATGAGGGGTAGAGGGGGCATATCCTAAAAGAGTTGGAGATATTTCCCAATATCCACACAAAATCTGATCAAGGTGCAATTACAGCCCACAATTTCCACCTGGGTAGATATCCTAAAATTTGGTCACTAGGTACCTCAGTCAAAGTTTGACATTTAGATTTTCGGCCTAAGAAATGGGTTAGGGGTTGGATCCCATCCAAGAGATGGGTGCCTCAAGGGGGGATGTACAGAACAACCAGACCTTAGCCTTTGACCCTTCATGGGTATTTCCCTACCTTATGGTGTTAGGAACACTTGACTTGGAGGATTTTAAAGATCCCTATTTGACAACTTCTTCTGTTTTGATGATGTGAGAACCAGATAATGGAGAGTTATTTGGATGCCTATCCCCGAGATCCTACCTAGACTAAAAATTTCTTTTGGCACCTCCTGTGGAGGAAAAATTAGTGAGTTTTTAGAAAAAAAATAGATGTGGTTGTTTGTGAGGTTGGGGGTGTGAACCAATCTCATTGAAATTAAGTGGGAGTGGATAGTCTCATAAAAAAAAAGGGTGGGGCATTTCAAAATGTCTTTGGAGGAAACTTACCTCAACCTCCACGTTTCGAGATGAAAACTATGTAGTGATTAGTGACTTTGTGTGTGAACAAGTGAAAGTGTGTCAAATTTTTAATAAGTTAGGTGTCACCTTTTTTCATGTGGACTTCATGTGGTCCTTACAAGTCTTGATTACCTAATTAACTAAATGCCATTGGTACAACCTTGTGCAATTTTAAAGTCCTTAGAGAATTAGCATGTGGACATATGGGTCCTTACCAATCCTTTATCTCCCTAGTGTGATTTAATCTAAGAAAGCTTCAACCACTATCTTAGATTATGGACATGTGGGCATGTATGGGCCCATTACAAAACCTTTAAACTTCCCTAGTGATTTGGTCTAAGAAAGTAAATTCAAAACTATCCTATCTTTGTAGCATGTGGTCATGTATGGGCCCATTACAATTTTAAGATGTGTTTTGAAAAGAAACTAAGAGGAGTCTGTTGACGGGCGAAACAATCCATCCGTCAACTGGGAGAGTGGAACCGGTCCGGGGTTGTCTAAATAACCCAAGCCGTTTGGAATGGACCACCCTGACGAGTTTAACGGCTCCATTGGCCACTCTAAGGTCTCCTAGGAAAACCAAAGAGAAAAGTTGATCCGAGCTAAGAGATCTAAACTAAGGAAACTAGAAACTAATAAAACAAATAAAGAAACTAATAAACTAAAATATAAACTATGCTAACTATTTTATCTACAAACTACTAACTATTCTTATAATAACTCAAATCAACTATCTAATTATCAAGTTAATTACAGTTTATTCACAAATATACATTACATACAATCTACAGATTTGAATAAACCTGTGAAACTAATTTGTTTGTTGTCCTAAGACAGCGAAGGTAACTCTTTTTTGATTTTATGATTTATGAATAAGAAAATAAACTAACTGAAATTAAGACAAATCAAAATTATATCTATATTAAACTACTTAATAAAAGAAATAAACTAGATACTAATTTACCTGGAAATGCTCCAAGTCTGCCCCACGTATGATGACTTCTAAGCTGATTGGAGGAGGGAAACTCACACCGTTAATCCGTATGCTTCTCGTAAATGATCAGCTATGTTGCTTCTTGAAATATGTTACAGGAAAAAACAAGACATAAAAGAATATCATAACAATTTTCTGATTATAAATTCCTGCAAAAGGGGAAACCTATTATGCAGCAAACTTATATATTACAATTCAAATTATGAAGAAGACAAAGCTATCATTCACTAAAAAGAATTGATAATTGTTATGTCTTTTATTGATTTGGAAGAAACAAGATATAGATAACAATAATAAGATTATATCATTTGCATTTTATTTAGGTAGCTAAAGCAATACTAAACCATAAACAAGTTGATATACAAAACATGGAACAAAGTGTTGATATATTGAAAAGCGAAAGCTATGACAAAACACCAAGTCTGCTCCAGTTTGATTCAGAATTCTATATCCTTGTTCTCCCCCAACTAAGGATTGATAGATTATTACAAAACCATAGGTTTATATAGGTTTCTCACAAGGTAAAACTCCCTTGTGAATAATAGCAAACAGTTTACACAATCTGGGAATAATCCCAAAAATCTCTTAAACTAAGCAACTAAAAATGTAAGTGAAATCTCCTAGATATCTTCCAACCGCTCCTCATATCCATAACAAATTTGGATTTTCCTGTAATAGACACAAAGATCAAGTTAGAGGAATACTTTATTGAGAAAACAATAAAAAAAAAAATCTATAGACTTAGCTACAGAATCTCATGATTCTGTAGCTGATCTAGAATAGTGAATAGGACCAGATATATAATCAAACTCAAATTGAATCCAATCATTACAGATTACAAATGATTTAATAAAAATAAATCCTTTTAATCAAACCAAATCGAATAGAGAACAATTGGGGCAGAGTGGGAATACTCTGTTTTCCCAATCGTTATGAAATCAAGTCAAATCTTAACAAGATTGTTCATGAATGCCATCAAAGGTAAACCAGATCGCATGAAATACAAACAATCATTATCGATTAACATAGGATTCATATTATTGCCAATATAGAAAGCCAGTACGATTTCATGCATCACTATAACCATAGAATCCAACCACAGTTCTCATTTGTTGGGTTTCAATATAATTCACAGGTATAGTTGTAACTATAATTGACTAATTATAATCACAACAACAGATTGAGATCCTTAAATTAAAAGCACGATATATGAATTTCTTCCAACTTAATTGGATGAAATCATTTCCACAAATATCGACTCAACAGTCTTCATGCTTGATCATCTCATAGTCGACAAGCAGGGTTTTGACAGAGTCAACAAATCGGGCATATAACTGAATTTAATTATAGACACAAATCATACGACTTGATACGATCAATCCAGCCCTATAATCTCATTCGAATAATACATTTTTTACCATCGAACTATATTTTACATCATAACAACTATTATTGATATCCATTCGAAACTTTAGCATGAAATAAATGATATACGAATTGGTCTTAACATAGACAATATAATCAACATAACCAACCAATTTGCCTATCATATCGCACAAGATGTAACCAAATCGAACAGATATATCGTTTGTATTTCAACAATAGAAAAGATATCAAATAACAAAATATTCAAATCAGATTATGATCAATCAAACTAAATCTAATCACAACCAATCCAGAAATCGATAATCAAAACTGATAAACAACAAATGCATGACAGAGCAAGTCAACAATGTATACAGAGTTTATGATCACGCCATATAAAAGAGTAAAAGATATACCACTACAGCTACTGAGCATTATGTCAATTTTGAGTTGATAATTGTAGTGGCAGACTCGGCATTTTTGAACACGACTGAACCCGTGGTTCGTTGTTTCTTCTCATTTGGTTGTTCTCTTGCATTGCAACCAGTGAGCATTGCCACTTGGTTTTCCAACTCGTAGATCCTGGATTGCAATGTAGGTACATCCATATAGTATCTTTCAATCCATAACCCACATTGATCGCAAGGTGCAGCAACAGGCTGAACAGAAGGGGGTTTTGATGATTCCCCAAGGGTTTCATGGAGTGGCTCAATACCAAGAAAGTTAGGGTTATCCTGCAGACAAGGAGGGAGGTTCCTAACGAAATCGTGAGGCGGTTTGCTACACAATCCCTTGGAGTAAGGATATTCTTCAGAGAGAAATCGTTCAATGTCTGAATTAGAGTCCTCGCTAACCACGATGGGCTCTGTTTTGGCAGGGATCTTGGACTTGTTCCTCGCCATGCGAGAGATCAATCTTGCATTTTTCTTGCCTCGAGTATTAACACCATTCTTCGTTCTTGTCTTTTGGGTTGTATCTTTAACAACTTCGGTTTGTTTTGGCACAGACTTAGGAAAACTTGTGGGTGACTCGGGCTTAGGTCTAGGTAATAAAACATCATAAGGCAAAGGGGTAGGTTTTCTCTCGGCCACCATGGGCTTGTCTACCTGTGGAGGGTTTGACTACCCAAAACCGTTACGGCTGAGGAAATCATGCCAAGAATCACGACGTAACCCTAACTCGTATACTAAAACCATTTTGATCAACCCAACATGGAAGAGGCTAGTGTCAGCCTGGCTATGCTTGTATCGTTTATCCATTTTGAACAGGCTTTGGTGCAGATAGTAAGGCATACTTAGTTCAAATCCCATGAAAAGCATTAATAAACGTAGGTGGAATAAGAAAATAAACCCATACCTACCTTCACAGGTAACGAAATGTTTGATAATCATCAAAAGATCATACCAGCGGGGTTTCAACATCTTCGCAGGTAACCCTCTGTCGCATGAATTCACTGTGCGAGATTGGAACAGTAATGTCCATGGGACCTCGTCTACCTTGCAACTTTTCGACCATTTTTGTCCCTTGGCAGGCAAACTGGTTGCCAGACTGAGAAATTCTTCAGTAATTTCAAGCTGGACATCTCCCACTTTGGCTCGGWAGCCATCAAACGACAATGCAAATTGTSGGGCCACTGTGAGGTCATAGCCATCAAACTTCCTTATGAAAGCAAGCCACCCRTATTGTTCCAGGTCGCTAYATGCACCRYTGAATGTCAACAGTKYTTGGCAYCCRTTAGGCTCGKCCCTTACGAYAKRAGCCATAACCTCTGYACATGGTAGGGTTTACAGTGAATGAAACWATGCAHAGAGTYGAAAAAAYGATATGTTTSTTGGCTTCAAAGCTCGAATAGAMYRRAATTAACTGCATGCGTGCGAAGGTGGTGGGATTACCACCGCCACGCACTGTATTAATTGACTGAGTATAGTGTTATCAAAACATAATCGTTTATACCATTCGTATCGGCCAGCAAATAGGTGTGTAATCATAATAACGTGCCAGTGAACCGGAGCAGAACCAATACCATATGTTATACTCATGCCAAGTGTACAGCTCGATCAAACACCAAATCCATCGTGTATCGTGTCAATGGATCGTTTCAACACCGTAGTTTTAAAACTAATCAAAGCCAATACATAGTTTGGAATTATGAATCAACGCATTAACTTACCACACAATATACCAAGCATTGATTTGTAAAGCCCAATATGATTAATCCATGCGCCTTCAAACCATTGCTTATTCCTTGAATCAACTTCACAAACTTACCAATAAATTCGTTGTGCCTTGCAATGTTTGCATTCCAAAGTTCTTTTAGAGCATAATGATCCAAAATTTTCATATAATAACTGAGTGAAAAGTCCATAGCAATAAGGAAAAAAATCAATAAGACCAAATTCACTATAAGATCAGAATAAAACCAATGAATTTTAATACCCAAAGGCTTAGCAATCAAACATATCCAAATGCGTAACCAAGGTAAGATAATGCTCAAGGATAAAAGTTTGAGAAAACCTTTAGCAGTCATGTGATAAACCAATGGTGAAGTGTCTTTTGGAGAAATCAATAAAGGAGGACTGTAGTCCAAACAATGAAAGAGGTATTTTCACACTTACAGTTGTGAAAATTAAATCGAGACTAAAATGCAATTGTCGCAAAAATGAAACAAAAAGCCTAGAAGCACAATGCGACGGTGACTTTTCATTGATGAGACAAGGGGTGTAGGCAGCGTTTTTTAAGAGCAATTAAAAAAAAATGATTGGCTGCCAACAATGGCGACATACTGGTGTTATAACCCTAAAATGCACCATACAGGTTTACCTGGCATCAGGCCAACTCATGCCTCTTCCTAGCCAAAGACATGCTGAACAAATCCTCAAAAAACCACTTAAAACAAGCAACCCGCGCCCTAACTTTTCACTGGGCACGGGGGACCGCTTGCTGTCCTTCTACTGCACGCGGGTATCCACGGGCTAACCTAATACAGCCCGCGGGTACCTAACAAAGAAAAAAATCAGGAAAGTTTCCGCTGGGACATGAGGATTTTTGTCAGTTAACTGGAACTCCCGGCCATGCATGGCCGAGAGTTCGCCTAAAACCCTAGCTCCTTCTAGCCTATAAAAGGAGGGGTAGGGGTACTATTCAAGAGGGGAAAAAAAATCATAGCAAAGAAACTCTGCCAAATTGCCAAGTCAGTTTTGTCCCAACCCTTTAGCCTTGCCTCAAGCATTAGGAGGAATTCAAGCAGCAGCAGTTGGAGGACAAAAAAGAAGAGGAGGAGCCCAGGATCAGGATCGAGGAACGGTGGCCGATCTCAGAAATCATTGTAAGTTGGTTCCTATTGAGATTAATGAAAAAGATACTTTTCCCGTCCCGAATACATGAGTCTCATCTATGTTATTTGATTTATGTTTTATCTCTAACACCCTAGTAGATCAGTAGCACGCATGCATAGTTTTGTCTTGATTGCAGGAAGCTTTGTGGAAGGAGCAGCAGCAGCAAGGAGATAACAACTCAACGGAGGATCGACTTCAACCGTCGATAAAAAGGTTAGTTCATTCTTCCCGTGTTTTTCTGAGAAAAGGGGTTGAGATTTTGGGTAGAAGGTTAAAAGTTAAATCTTAAGGGTCATGATCTGCGTATAAGTTTAGAGCCCTAGCTTATTAGTCCGTAGGGTAGAATACCCCACAACAGAATTGGCGACTCCACTGGGGAGA
>ML778398.1:350360-361798 GCA_009831015.1 Picea engelmannii
GATATAGATAACAATAATAAGATTATATCATTTGCATTTGATTTAGGTAGCTAAAGCAATACTAAACCATAAACAAGCTGATATACAAAACATGGAACAAAGTGTTGATATATTGAAAAGTGAAAGCTATGACAAAACACCAAGTCTACTCCAGTTTGATTCAGAATTCTATATCCTTGTTCTCCCCCAACTGAGGATTGATAGATTATTACAAAACCATAGGTTTATATAGGTTTCTCACAAGGTAAAACTCCCTTGTGAATAATAGCAAACAGTTTACAAAATCTGGGAATAATCCCAAAAATCTCTTAAACTAAGCAACTAAAAATGTAAGTGAAATCTCCAAGATATCTTCCAACCGCTCCTCATATCCATAACAAATTTGTATTTTCCTGTAATAGACACAAATATCAAGTTAGAGGAATACTTTATTGAGAAAACAATAAAAAAAATAACTCTATAGACTTAGCTACAAAATCTCATGATTCTGTAGCTGGTCTAGAATAGCGAATAGGACCAGATATATAATCAAAATCAAATCGAATCCAATCATTACAGATTACAAATGATTTAATAAAAATAAATCCTTTTAATCAAACCAAATCGAATAGAGAACAATCGGGGCAGAGTGGGAATACTCTGTTTTCCCAATCGTTATGAAATCAAGTCAAATCTTAACAAGATTGTTCATGAATGCCATCAAAGGTAAACCAGATCGTATGAAATACAAATAATCATTATCGATTAACATAGGATTCATATTATTGCCAATATAGAAAGCCAGTACGATTTCATGCATCACTATAACCATAGAATCCAACCACAATTCTCATTTGCTGGGTTTCAATATAATTCACAGGTGTAGTCGTAACTGTAATTGACTAATTATAATCACAACAGCAGATTGAGATCCTTCAATTAAAAGCACGATATATGAATTTATTCCAACTTAATCGGATGAAATCATTTCCACAAATATCAACTCAACAGTCTTCATGCTTGATCATCTCATAGTCGACAAGCAGGGTTTTGACAGAGTCAACAAATCGGGCATATAACTGAATTTAATTATAGACACAAATGATAGGACTTGATACGATCAATCCAGCCCTATAATCTCATTTGAATAATACATTTGTTACCATCGAACTACAGTTTACATCATAACAGCTATTTATTGTTATCCATTTGAAACTTTAGCATGAAATAAATGATATACGAATTGGTCTTAACATAGACAATATAATCAACATAACCAACCAATTTGCCTATCATATCGCACAAGACGTAACCAAATCGAACAGATATATCGTTTGTATTTCAACAATAGAAAAGATATCAAATAACAGAATATTCAAATCAGATTATGAACAATCAAACTAAATCTAATCACAACCAATCCAGAAATCGATAATCAAAACTGATAAACAACAAATGCATGACAGAGAAAGTCAACAATGTATACAGAGTTTATGATCACGCCATATAAAAGAGTAAAAGATATACCACTACAGCTGCTGAGCATTATGTCAATTTTGAGTTGATAATTGCAGTGGCAGACTCGACGTGTTTTAATAGGACTGAACCCATGGTTCGTTGTTTCTTGTCATTTGGTTGTTCTCTTGCATTGCGACCAGTGAGCATTGCCACTTGGTTTTCCAACTCATAGATTCTGGATTGCAATGTAGGTACATCCAGATAGTATCTTTCAATCCATAACCCACATTGATCGCAAGGTGCAGCAACAGGGTGAACAGAAGGGGGTTTTGATGATTCCCCAAGGGTTTCATGGAGTGGCTCAATACCAGGAAAGTCAGGGTTATCCCGCAGACAAGGAGGGAGGTTCCTAACGAAATCGTGAGGTGGTTTGCTACACAATCCCTTGGAGTAAGGATATTCTTCAGAGAGAAATCGTTCAATGTCTGAATCAGAGTCCTCACTAACCACGATGGGCTCTGTTTTGGCAGGGAGCTTGGACTTGTTCCTCGCCATGCGAGAGATCAATCTTGCATTTTTCTTGCCTCGAGTATTAACACCAATCTTCGCTCTTGTCTTTTGGGTTGTAGCTTTAACAACTTCGGTTTGTTTTGGCACAAACTTAGGAAAACTTGTGGGTGACTTGGGCTTAGGTCTAGGTAATAAAACATCATAAGGCACAGGGGTAGGTTTGCTCTCGGCCACCATGGGCTTGTCTACCTGTGGAGGGTTTGACTCCCCAAAACCATTACGGCCGAGGAAATCATACCAAGAATCATGACGTAACCCTAACTCGTATACTAAAACCATTTTGATCAACCCAACATGGAAGAGGCTAGTGTCAGCCTGGCTATGCTTGTATCATTTAGCCATTTTGAACAGGCTTCGGTGTATATAGTAAGGCATACTTAGTTCAAATCCCATGAAAACCATTAATAAACGCAGGTGGAATAAGAAAATAAACCCATACCTGCCTTCACAGGTAACGAAACATTTGATAATCATCAAAAGATCATACCAGCGGGGTTTCAACATCTTCGCAGGTAACCCTCTGTCACATGATTTCACTGTGTGAGATTGGAACAGTAATGTCCATGGGACCTCGTCTACCTTGCAACTTTTCGACCATTTTTGTCCCTTGGCAGGAAAACTGGTTGCCAGACTGAGAAATTCTTCAGTAATTTCAAGCTGGACATCTCCCACTTTGGCTCGACAGCCATCAAACGATAATGCAAATTGTTGGGCCACTGTGAGGTCATAGCAATCAAACTTCCTTATGAAAGTAAGCCACCCGTATTGTTCCAGGTCGCTATATGTACCACTGAATGTCAACAGTGCTTGGCACTCGTTAGGCTCGGCCCTTACGACAGGAGCCATAACCTTTGTACATGGTAGGGTTTACAGTGAATGAAACTATGCACAGAGTCGAAAAAATGATATGTTTGTTGGCTTCAAAGCTCGAATAGACCGGAATTAACTGCTTGTGTGCGAAGGTGGTGGGATTACCACCACCACACACTTTATTAATTGACTGAGTACAGTGTTATCAAAACATAATCGTTTATACCATTCGTATCGGCCAGCAAATAGGTGTGTAATCATAATAACGTGCCAGTGAACCGGAGCAGAACCAATACCATATGTTATACTCATGCCAAGTGTACAGCTCGATCAAACACCAAATCCATCGTGTATCGTGTCAATGGATCRTTTCAACACCRTAGTTTTAAAACTAATCAAWGCCAATRCATAGTTTGGAATTATGAATCAACGCATTAACTTACCACACAATATACCAAGCATCGATTTGTAAAGCCCAATATGATTAATCCATGCGCCTTCAAACCATTGCTTATTCCTTGAATCGACTTCACAAACTTACCAATATATTCGTTGTGCCTTGCAATGTTTGCATTCCAAAGTTCTTTCAGAGCATAATGATCCAAAATTTTCATATAATAACTGAGTGAAAAGTCCATAGCAATAAGGAAAAAAAGAAATAAGACCAAATTCACTATAAGATCAGAATAAAACCAATGAATTTTAATACCCAAAGGCTTAGCAATCAAACATATCCAAATGCGTAACCAAGGTAAGATAATGCTCAAGGATAAAAGTTCGAGAAAACCTTTAGCAGTCATGTGATAAACCAATGGTGAAGTGTCTTTTGGAGAAATCGATAAAGGAGGACTGTAGTCCAAACGATGAAAGAGGTATTTTCACACTTACAGTTGTGAAAATTAAATCGATACTAAATTGCAATTGTCGCAAAAAAGAAACAAAAAGCCTAGAAGCACAATGCGACGGTGACTTTTCATTGATGAGACAAGGGGTGTAGGCAGCGTTTTTTAAGAGCAATTAAAAAAAAATGATTGGATGCCAACAGAGTCCCAAGGGGGGATGTTGTCCTCTCCTAAAGATTTTGTCTTTAAGGGAGGTGAAATTTTCCCTCAATCATTTTTCTGATTCTCAAGATCGCCTTATGGCACGAGAGAAGATCATACTCAAAGATTGATGTCCAATTTCTGGTCCTAATGAAAGTAGTTTATATTTGTGATATAGAATAATTGCAACTTATCTTTAGTCAAAGCAAGCCATCCATGTGGAAAAATGAAAGAAAAAATAGGATAAATATGGATTTTAACCCCCTAAGTGCCTATGTTTTTTACTAACCCTTCATGTGGAGAGGGATTCTAAGTGTGGTGCATATAACAATCTGCATAGAATCAAACTTAAGAAGGCTACGAGCCTCTAAAAAATCACAAAAACCCTTACAATGTATGATTTTCTAGATAGATGCGTGGGTTGCAGAGTAGACAGAGGCACATTGGGTGCCAATGCACAAATTACAAACAACCGTTTCACATAGTGCACATAATGCATTGAGAAACATAGTGGGTTTGGTGCATGTGCTCAGAAGATGCTCCTATGGGTCAAAAAACCTACGCACTTTCTGTTACATGGTCGTGAAAGAAATTTTGGATGAAATTCTCTCCACTCATCTTTGAATTTATCTTTTTTCAAGTAGGCATGGGCCGGTTATGGTTCCTGCAAGGTAAAAAAATGAAAATGAGGTGCTCAAACAACATAAATGGGGGGAAAATTGATACCAATCCCCAGTGGATTCACCAATATTTTGCATCCCTTTGGTCACCTAGATGAGAAAAATAGGGATGCTTACAAGTCCAGTTGGGTTAGTTGGATAGGACAACAGTGAATGCAAGAGTTAGAAACATCAAGCATAAGAAATAAACAAATAACTAAACTAATAACAATAAAATAAATTAAACTAGAGTGCATAAGAGAAATAGAATAAAGAAAACAAACAACATGTATGCCACCAATAGATAGGTTGTATTAGTGGGAAAACACCAAAGAGAAAGGGAGACTTATGGGTCCCCTCTTTCTCCAAGGGATGGCTCTTGAACCCCCAAAGATTAAGATCTTATTACAAATAGAAAAACTTGAAGGAAATGGTGAACAAATCCAAATCTCATTGACTCAAGAGGTGATATAAATGGCTAAATGAGATGGTGCTTGTATGCTCTTGATGAGAAAAGAGGATTCTCCAAGAGAATATAGGCAACATAACAATACAAATGAATTCCTTGAAAATATAGTGCACCAATGGCCTCTTTTTATAGCAAATCTTTGAGGCATTATTCAACCAGTATTTAGTGTGAACAACGGGCTCTTTAGGGAACCCTTAGGTGTTTGACCAACCCCCCACTCAGATTCAACTTAGATTTGGGTGTCAAATCAACTTGGGAGATGAACCATAAGTGGGTGGAAGGCCGACCAAAATCATAAATTTGTCATTATGAGGTGTGCGTATCTTTTTGTGTCCATAGTCATGCATCGGGTGCATGTTCACTTTTCTGACATTATTCAACGGTCACACGCGCACACACTACATTTGTATCCTTAGCGCATGCTGATTTTTTAACCAGTTGTATAGTTTTGTGCCCTTTGGAAATGCATTTTTTGGGCCATGGATGAACTAAAGGGTGTTTGAAGATGCTCGATTCCTGTAACCATTTACATATCAATTCTAGTGATAACATCAAGGATAAAGGGAGTTCACTGGTATTAGGCATGGTAAAGGGCATGAAACAGGTAGTATTGATACAACCAGTCTTGACTGTACGCTCCATCAACAAATTATTTCTCCCATGCAATGTGAGGTTTTCCTACATTGGATTGAATGACACTATGTTGATATTCCCATCCTCCAAGGTTGGATTAAAACACTCACAACTCACAACTCACAATGAATTATTGGCAAAAGAAAATCGTGATCATAGAGAAAATGAAGAGAGACAAGCTAAACGTCTTAAGAAGACATACAACATTGTGATTAAAAATGAAGACAATGTTAATGTTATAATCAATTCTGAGCTATCCTGATCCATGATTAGTCATTGGTTGAAATGGTAAAATGGTTTTTTCCCTCTTATTACATTCATGTTATCTTTTAAATCAAATCAGTTAAACTTAGATTTATTTTGCCAATATAAGACTGGCTACAAAATCTCTCGATTCTGTAGCCAAGTCATTTTTATATAAAATTTAGTAATTAGTTGTTAATAAATTATCTAACTTGTTCCTATTTAATTTTCAGGACATGGTAGATCTTGATGTTGATTTTATAAGGTGGAACATGTTCGATTTAGATGATTTGTATCTCTTTTCTGTTTATTTTGTAAATAAGAAAAACCTTTTGTTAATTTTTGAAGATACAATTTGATTATGAGTGGATGTAGGGCCTCAATATTTGTAATATTTTGATCTCATGGGATTTGATCCTATCCTAAGAGAAAGGAAGATGATATTTAAAAAAAAGAATCTTTAAATACTTTTCATTTTGTAAATGAAAGGCATCTTAGCCTGGAAACAATCATGGACGAATGACTTTCAAAACTTAATAGAACAACATACAACATTTAGTCTTTAATCCATTGTCAATGTTGTTTCATTGATGCTTTGTTTTATTTAATCTTGGTATATTAATATGTCATGTAGCTTTAGACTCAATGGCATGTTATGTTTTAGGATATTCATGTTATAAATATCATTCATGATTTGTTGTTCCAGATATTGAGATCGTGATCATCTTTTCAATTTGAATATCAAGATTTTTATTTGATATTTAGTTGAACGATGAAATGAATGTATTACACATAGATTTCTCCGACTATAATCATTTACAATCATAATATTACATAATTAATATGTGTTCCCTTTTCTGTTCTTAAATCCCGATTTCCATTACATTCTGTGAATTTATTCAGAAAAGTTTCAGTATAAGTCTATCGTAGATTTATCTCATAGGAATGGCAGTTGGATGCTCTTGATTCATATAGAGACACAAACACATGTAACAAACTAATATCATGTTAGCTTCTTTGCTTCTAATTTATGTCATTATATTTATTAGTGAAACCAGAAAGTTTAGATCAACTTTGACTATCTGAACATCTATGTTTCATAACTTAGTTAATTCAAGTTTTGTTAGATTTATAATTACCAAATAGAAAATATTCAAATTTTCTTTCTTTATCCACTTCTGTAAAACAATTATTTTTACATTGATTTCGTAAGTTTCCAGTAAAACTTGCAACTTGTAAATTATGTTCATACACATTATTTTTATGTTTTATTTTTCTACTCAAATACACTTATACATATAATTATATTAGAGTTTATGTATATATTATTATTTAACGTTAGTTAGTTATTCCTTTTATTTACTCTAGGACCTTAGATTGGCTAACAGAGCCACTAAACCCATCAAAACATGTTACACCAAATGGCTTGGGTTACTTGGACAACCCCAGACCGGACCTGTTCTTCTAGTTGACGGCTTGTCAATTTTGTCCGTCAACAGAAATCCATGCTCCCTATTGAATTTAAATATCATACATTTAGAACAACAACTGAATTAGACATGAATTTAAAATCAACACAAAGAGAAAGGTTGATCCAACTAAATGCCTTATATGAGTATAGGATGCAAGCCCTCTTCAACAATGAAGTAGTGCAACAAGAAAGAAAATATTGGAATGACAAGAATATTAAGTAAAATCAGTTCAAAGAAGGGGATTGGGATCTATTACATGACTCACGATTTAAGGAATTCAAAGGGAAGTTTATGACTAGGTGGTTAGGACCCTACATTATTGAGAAGTGTTATGATAATGGTTCAGTCTAGATTAGAACCATTGATGAGGAAGGAATACCCATAGTAGTGAATAGATTCACACTAAAAATTTACAATAATCCACTGGCAAAAGAAGAGTTCAAATAAACAGTAAAGACACACAATTTGCATTTGATTGATATAAATGATGCTCTCAATCCATCCCAATAAAGAAATATGAATAAATAATAGAAGAAAATCCTGGATGAAACCCCCCAGAGGCTTCTAGGACGGATTTGTGGGTGGAAACCTCCAATGGAGGAAGTCTAAGATATGAGGAATAAATGAATATCCTCACCAAGAAATTCTCCCAGAGGCTTTCTAAGGTGGGGAATTGGTGAAAATCAATGATGGCACTTCTTCCTTGGGAAAAGAAGAGAGAAAAAGAAAGATATATATATATATATATATATATATATATATATATATATATATATATATATATTATTCTAATGTTTTATTTTGAAGATACCCAACACTTCATTATTTCAGATATATGCATAGGAATACAATCAACAATCAACAAAAACAATCAGTAATCATTTTTCAATTTTCTTTCATTATCCACACATAAGATTTTCCATTATCTCCATTTAATTAACCATGATTTTCATTCCCATAATTCATACCACTTTCCATATCCAATAATGTACACTCTACCCATTTATTTCAATAAAATAAACATATAATGTTATTCTACAGGATCATTCTATAGATCCTACATGATCAAGCTACAGAGAAATTTCTACAAATAATGGCAGACAATCAAGTGTCAAGATCCACATTAGCAATTAAAATATTAATATCAGTAATAAAACGACCTTCTCCAACAATTTTTTTCATTAGATGCACCCTTAGGATAGAAAAAACCAACTTCTACATGATACTCTCTATATTGTAGAAAACATTTAGCACAACAGAAGTAAGTATAAAAGATGATCTATACCCCGTAGAATGATTGGAGAGCATGATATTCCAATGCATTATAGATATGATCTCAATGAGGATGTCAATATTGTTGGATTACTGAGAGGGGGGGTGAATTAGTAATAGGGAAATTTAATCCTTTTTAACCATATAATCCAAGTGTTATATCAATGAAGCATTATCATCGAATAATTGCAGAATAAATAAGCAATGAAAAAATAAACAAACATACACATACACAGTACAATGGTGTTTTACATGGAAACCCAAATCGGGAGAAAACCACGAAATGTTTTTTCTTATATGTCTTGAAGAATTACATTCATTGGAAGCACCAAATTCCTTTGTTTTCCAACTACAACTGGAAGGAGGATCCAACCCCCTAGTTTCTAAGGCTACAACCTGAGGGAAGCTCCAACTCCCCAATTCTCTGGCTACAACCAGAAGGATGCTACAACCCCCTATTGGCATGTTTTATAGGCAGTGTATGCTTTTCATTGATGGCAAGTACAACAACGATGATGGCTTGAGTACAGGAAGGATGTGTCAGGCGGGCACCAAAAGTCTTTTGGGAAGATGCTACAAAGAAATCTCGACAAGATCAGAGTATGTAGTGATGGATCTCATTGAATATTTCCTGATGAACATCAGATATGAGCCTGCGGTCCGATCGATTTTGGATCCAAGAGAACTTACACACTCTTTAGCAAACAAGGTGAAATGTAAAACCCCCCAAAATCACCTCAACAAAGACTCCATTTTGGAGTTTCGGTTACCGGGAGATGGAGAAGTTAAGATTCGAGACTCTCCAACACAGGAGTCTCGAAGTCGTGAAATGTGAAACCCCAAAATCGCGAAAAAGGCACATCACTCGGAGTGTTGGATACCAGGATTTAGGTTATCGGGAGATGGAGATGTCAGAGACTCACATCATCAGGAGTCTTGAAGTGACAAAATGCGAAAACCTGAAACAGGCGCATCTCTTACAGTGTTGTATACCGAGATTTCGGTTATCGGGAGATGGAGATGTCAGAGACTCACATCATCAGGAGTCCTGAAGTGCCAAAATGCGAAAAAAAGAAACAAACACATCACTTGGAGTACTGGATATGGGGATTTCGGATACTGGGAGATGGAAATGACAAAGACTCTCATCATAAGAAGTCCTGAAGTCATGAAACCCGAAGTCGATAAATGATAAAGACTCCATACAGGAGTTTCTGATACCGGGAGTAGGAGGAGTCAAGAGTAAAGACTCTTCATCAGAGGAGTCCCAAAATCGCGAAACCTGAAGTTGAAAAATGTCACAGACAAGCTCCACTTAGGATTTTTGGGTACCGAGACATGGAGAGTCAAGAAACTTTACTACAAGAGTACTAAAATGCCGAAGTGTCAAAATGAGAAATTGCGAAATGCATCTTTTTGAATAAGTCTATGGTCACAACCATTGGTCACATCGGCGAGAGATAGAGGAAAGAGCTAGAGCAACCAAGATCCATTTCGAGGATCGTGACATGGAGTGTCGAGACACTTGATCACACAAATGTTGAATTGCTGAAAATCCAAAATGCAAAACATGGTTAAGCTCAGCTAGAGGTCACAACCTTAGGTCACATCGGTGAAAGATGGGGGACGGAGTTAGTGAAGACAAGCTCATTTTTGAAGTTTCGGGGGTCAGGAAATGGAGAGTACTAAAATCCTCCACCACGATGATCTTGAAATGATGAAATGAATGCAAGACTATTGAAATTCATTCAACGGTGCAGATGAAATTGAATCAAATCGGAGGGCTATTGTTGCATGTCATAGTGTAACTTCTAGAAACCACTGTTGGCTTCTTCCAGAGGACTCAAAGACACTTTGTGGTGATTGACAGAGGAGGTGAAGGATATCAAGTCATATGCAAGTAGAACACTGATTGGTCGTGGAGGCGATTGAGATCTAGATGAGCATTGGAGCCTGTAACTGCAACAGAGTAGTTGAGCTCAACTGTAATAGAAGATGAAGAATCTTAATTGCTGGTGATGTGAAGTAATTTGATCATGACACCTAGTGATGATGGACATATGGGCTTAACAAATAGAGAAGCTGAAGAGTTTCCATGATGAACAGGAAGAGAACTCGACATGTAGAGAAATCAGAACCATTGGACACAGGGCATGCACAAGATGCATGGAGAGCATAAGAAGGTCGAACAAATAAGAGATCAGGGTTGTTGTTGTTGTGAGTGATGCATGTGTAAATAAGGAGGTGGAGTGCAACAACTGAAATGACAGAAGACAAAAGGTGCATTGAATGGGAATGTCACAAAAATCACAAGAGGTAGAAGAACAGAAAAGGGCAATGGATGTGTGCAGGAAGACAGTGAGGAAGACAGAGATGCAAAATCTTGCAGAACAGTGATGAGACTGGTAAGCTATTGTTGAACACTATATCACTGTGATAAGTTTCAGTAATTCATATTCATAAA
Source organism: Picea engelmannii (assembly GCA_009831015.1). Taxonomy (NCBI): domain Eukaryota; kingdom Viridiplantae; phylum Streptophyta; class Pinopsida; order Pinales; family Pinaceae; genus Picea; species Picea engelmannii. The sequence continues at coordinate 361,433 of ML778398.1, forward strand.
CCAGGGTGGTAGGGAGGTTCTAGGGAGGACGGGTGTCCTCAAAGGTTCAAGTGGGTGCTTGAACACAGGGAGTTGTAGCTTCCTTCTAGTTGGTGCTAGAGAAACTAGGGAGTTGGTGCTTCCTTCTAGTTTGTGCTAGAGAAACCAGGGAGTTGGTGCTTCCTTCTAGTGGGTGCTAGAGAAAATAGAGAGTTGGTGCTCTCAGCAAGTTGCAGCTTGGAAAAACAGAGGTTGTAGCCTCACAATGAGTTGGTGCTCATATGCATGATAATGTAAAGAATGTAAATAATACTTATCATATAAAGAAGAAGAGGTTTTTACCCTTTATGGGTTTCCTCAGGAAATATCTGTCTCTGTGTATCTCAT
>ML778398.1:361886-373562 GCA_009831015.1 Picea engelmannii
CAGTTGTCCAACACCCCCTATGTTCTTCGACTACAACCGAAATGTGGCTACAACCACCTGTCCTTGCCCCGTCCTGCCACCCTGAAGTAGAAGTAGAATGATGGAACCACTGTCAACCTATAATTGTGATATATACCACTGTAAACCTGTACCAATAAATCTAAACCATGCATCAACCTGTACCTCAACTTGCAATTAACCTGTACCATAAACAAGTGCATCAACCATGCACAAACGTATACCAAATAACCTGTAATCAACATGTACCATAAACAAATGCATCCAACCATGTACCAAGTATGTACCAATAATTTTTCAACTACTCATCAACTATGAGTCATCAATATGTACCAACATCATCAACTATACACCTCATGTATGTGTCAACTCATCAACTACTTGTCTCAACCATGTACTCAACATGTACCTCAACCAAAAGCCCTCATCAATTTCATCATCCAAATCTGATTTGTAGCTATGTAATAGACCTGGTGTATATGATCACATTCCTATAAACCTTCCTTAACTTCAACAACAATAGACTAGCATTTTCATAAAACTTTTCTTTAGTCTCACATGCCTAGTTTTGGATTAGTCAACAACCCTAACTTGAAGTAATAATAAATTTGTACCTGTAATGTATAAAGATCTAAAATTGATACACAATGTTCTTCAGTGTGTTTTATGCAATCCCTCTAGGTGTCACTACTTGGAACCTCTCAGAAAAGGTGTTATAGCAAAAATTGCATACCTTGTTGAATTCTGGCTTATTCTAGAGAGAGACCTTGTAGAGATTTCCCTGCACATAATATTTTTTGAATTGATATTAAACTATTACAAAACATAATAAATACTGTACCCTAACCAACACATTTTGTTTCATGGAATTTGGATCTGTTATGAATAAGTTATGATGTTTTTACCCGAAACACTTGTTTTTGTCTAGTTTTAGGACTAGCCACAAACCCTATTTTGCACGGACTGTAACTCAAAAAATGCAATGACCCACAAGCTGAATTTGTTACCACAGATACTTGGATATGTTTTATCAATTTCATAGCAATTTCATAGTCTTAATCATTATATAAAAAACGTTATAGGGAACATGGTGAGATGACCTGTAAATAACATACCTTAGAAAGCACCATCAAAATAATTTATCCTTCCTTGCATTTCGGCCTTCTTTTCTTCACTTTCCATCAAAATTTTGGCTCAGATATCATTGGTTACCTCAGAAACTTACAGATATTCAATATTCTCATGTGTGATTAAAATAAGAGAGCCTTGTCTCTTATTTATACTCTCCAAGTAGCTTCCTTTAAAACATCTTATAGGTCACTTGGCCCCACTTTCCTTATTTTAGGGTTAACCCACTTCTAATTTCTCCATTAAATTTATTATTGAAATAATTTATTTTGTATTCACATTGAATTATAATACACTCATTACTTCACTTTATTGTTTACCTTTTAAAATCTCTTAAACCACTTTGACTACTTTGACCTTTTGGGGCTTCTAGATGACATATGAGGGTCCTCCAACTTTGTAAGGCCATAACTCTCAAACCGTGAAGCGTTATGTGACATTCCACATACCACTAGAAATGGAACGATATGCACTATCCATATAGAACAGTATTATCTGAAGATATATCATGACTCAATCCCTTATCCATCAAACAAACTTGGGTCCATTACCCAAACCTGCGGTCTCCAACTTCTCATGGCCATAACTCTCTAACTGTGAGGAGTTATGTGACGTTCCACATACCATAAAAAATGGAATGACAAGCACTATCCATATAGGATAGATTACCTAAAACATTCATTGTCCTTCATCTCATTATTCCACAATTAAGCATGGGTTCTCTTACTCCACAAAGCGTCTTCCCGTGAGGGATTTCACCATAAGGGACCACTTTGGAGTTCATCCATGTTTACTTCTTATCAAACATGAAAAAAAAATAATGAGTCATCTTTACATCAAACAATATTGGATCCATTACCCAAACCTTTTTTCTACGTGGATTTCTTCAAGGGTTGACATCAATGACAACCAACCTTAATCAACAAATATAACCTAAAGACAAATCACCATTGCAATTACTCCAACCATCTACAATAGAAAAATTAATATGCATGCAAAGGTAAACAAGGTAACGTAGTTATCTACCCTATCAACATTTAATTAATCTTCATATAAATTTATCAATGCTCATTTCATATGGTATAATCATTTATAAAGTATATATGGTGATAAGAAAGAGGAAATTCACATCTTGTCAGCAGGGGGTGGCCATAATTTGTTCCAAGATTTGAATTGGAATGTCAAGATTAAGTTATTTAAGTGGTGGATCATTTATATGAGTTGAGAACACAAATTCTTGAGTAATGAGAACACTAAGTCAACATTTTTGAAAATACAACATTCCAATCCAATATTTTTGGGCATATCTCAAAGTTAAAGAGAAATCAGATCCCCGTTTTGAATTTGAAGGTAAAATAGGTAGTTCAAGTGGTCCAAAGTAATAAAGCAGGCTCATGGGTGAGGGGGGAAATCATAACACTCATTCATAGGATTAGAAGAACACTACAGGAGCATAATTGTTACTGGTAGCCATGAAACCCTAAGAAAAGAAGTATATTTACAATCTCATTATTTTCTACATTTATTTCAATCTTTATGGTTTTCTAGAGATATGGAAATTGTTGGAGGTTTTATGGGTTCTTGAATAACAAGAAAATTGTATCCTGTAGAAACCTGATTTTTTTCTACAGTCACATCCCTATAGAACATTGTTCTAAAAAAAACCAACTCTCCATGTGTTAAATTTTCCTTAGTTTTTGTCAAATTTCTTATGTTAACATACCTATGGTCGAATCCTTTTTTTAATAGAGTTTTTGTGAGAATTTGAGAAACATATCTTGTAGAATCTCAGTTTAAATAATTTATTTAAAAATATGTTTCTACAGGAACAACTACATAGAAACTTACCGACCTGGAAATTGTTCAAGATACCCTCATTTTTTTCCTTTATTCTAATAAAACCCTTGCTGGAATTATAGCCACCATGTTTTCCTAAGTGCAAAACCTGATTTTTCGTACTATCTAAAGGAGTAGTTCAAATTGACCATTCTATAGGAAACCAATAACCAATCCTTCTCTTCTTTTAATAAACTCAACTTTTTATCCTCAAACCATCAAAGTTGGATTCAAAAGGAGAGAGCCAACAAAACCATCTAGGGTTTATGACAATCCTGCGATAGTGGAAATTTTTCTGAGATGTAATTGGCTGGGGTATTTTGAGATACTCCGGGATATGATGATAAGGTAGCCATAAATGTTTCTCATAAGTTACAGAACATACCAGAACAAGAATATGTGACCATAGTAAGGGGAATGGTTATAAGAATCAATGAAGCTTCCATAATTAGGGTATCTATTTCACCCTTGGGCCTCCCTTGGGATAAAGAAGAGAGGAAAGATGCCATTAATTCCAGGAAGACATTCTTCCTCCCAAATGAATAACCCAATGAGGAAAAACATGACATCAAAAGGGAAATCCTTCCTCACCCATGGCCAAAGGTGGCCTATCACATCATAAAATACATCACACGTGAGTGATGGATGAGTGTAGTCTTTGCTTAACACATTATATTATTACACTATCTTAGACACCATCCAAATCAGGAAGCACATAAAAAATTAAGCATCCCTTACTTCATCCTCCAATCATTAAGGGAAATGAGCCTAGTACAAAAGGGAAAACATGAATTTTTAGCACATCAAATGTTCATAATATTAATAGTTTCATATGCCATCAGAAAATTAAAACACTTGATTTTGTGGGAAGATTTCATAAACATGAATCAACAAGAATTTAAAGAGGCACACGTAAAAATGTGTGAGGAGTAGAGGAAAAAGGGAGAAGAACCTAAGAAACTAAACAGTCCCAAAAGGTCAAAACAACAAAAGAAAAAGAAGAATTCATATGAAAAGTAAAAGGAAGTGGTTGATGCTTTAATTTCTTTAGGAACCCCCACTATCAACCCCTTGAAAATCACCAATGTGGAATGGTACAACCCAAAAGAAAGATGTCCAACAAAATCAGGAGTCAAAAGAAGGAACTCCTAGTGTTAGCCACTCAATCCCAAGTGGAAGAGGTCAAGGAATATCCTAGTCAGAAACTACCAAAAGAAACAAAGAGGAAATAACCTCAAGAGGATACAATGGTGAAAGAAGGTAAACCACTTGAAGGAACCTCTAAAACAGAAACACATGTTGAAAATCTCCTTTGTGCAACCTTGTTGGGATTAGAGAAGACCAAGGTTGGTGTTATCAAGTGGAGAAGGGTGGTAGAAGCTAATAAAGGAAAACAGAAAGAGGAGGCTTCTCAAGAATTCTAGAAGAAACTCTAACTTATGTAGGACAAAATCCAAATTATGACTATGGAAAAAGTGGAATACAACAAGAAGTTGAGAGTGGATAACTAGAAGCTGAAACAATAATTGAACAGGGAAATAATAGATCTACATGTGAAGAGTGAACAAGTGGAAATTATGGAAGATACAAGTAATACAATAGATAAAGTGTCTATAGAGATGTTGGAATGTATAAAACTAGCGAGGACATATACATTGTTCCTAAAACAACGATGACATAAGAATCATATTGCACACATAACTAAATTTGTGAAATTCAACCTTGATACCCCCAAAGACTTACTATATGCATATCATGGGTGTGAAATGGAGGAAAGAGATCAACCATGTGAATTATACCTACATAACCTCATCCTTCCACACTCCTACATTTTGAATCCCAATCCATATGTGGGGGATGTATAATTTATGGCCTTTGCATCATGGCTAAGGAATGAGGAAATGAGGGTAGAGGAATTCAAGAAGTATAAGAAAGTAGAACAACAAATACCCTTATGGATTAGATATGAGGCTACTAGGACTAAAGATGTCATAAAAAACCATCATATCCTCTCTTTGTATAAGGATGTAGCTCCAAGCATGACAACCATTAAAAGGGAAGAAATATCCCATCTTGATGACTCACTGAGATTATTGGGAGAAGAAGAAACATAGGATTTCCATAGGAGGTGGCACTCCTTTCCTCATAATTTGCATATCATATAACCTCACTCCCCCAATACCTTGCAAATTTCCCTCCTAAGGACACCATTGTACAAATAATCTTTAAGGAAAATTAATATTAAATGGACCGGGTTAAGGAAGAGCCCTCCAATTCTTCTCCCTGTGGTACCTATGGATGATCTCAATTCAGAAAAGGAAGAAGAAGAACATGCCATAATTGTGAAGGATAAAGGATACCATGAAAAACAAGTTATTAGAAGATATATGGCCTAGGATATGAGGTAAGAATTCAGTAAGAAGTATTCTGGTGATGAACAACAACATTTTTTTGAGAAGCAAAAAAGAATTGGGTAGTAGGAGGGTCATGAAAAACAAGAAAATGTTAAACAACAACTTCTTAGTGCATCTAGAGCCAACAATGAAATGTTTAACCACCACAAATAACCTTTCCAGTGTATCCTTGGTCTCTATATGGGGATAGTAAACATTATTAGTTTTTTAACATTAAGTATGAGTCTTTGGAAATTGTATATGGTTAGGAGAACAAAACTAAGGTTTAGGTTATAAATGAATCTTATATGATTTTGGGTCCAATAATGACAAATTGAACCACCACAAGTGATCTCTTGAGGGAATTCTTTTCCTCTAACTAGGCATAAAGGTACCATTAGCCTTTTTTAGCACTAAGTATGGGTCATGGGGCCCTAAACATGGAAATGGGAGGGAACATGAACTTTGTAACCTAATAAAATATTGTATCCGTCCAAGGCTAAGAAGGATGCCTCAAACAACCACACATAGCCTATTGAAGGTATACATGGTCTATGATTGGGGATGTTGGTGCCACTAGGTGGTTTTGAGCAGTAAATATGTGTCCTGGGACCTTGGAAATAATATAGGGAAGAAGGCCATGCCCCAAGTCCTAAATAAATGTTTGAGGCATACAAGGCCATGAATTATGCCTTGAAGCACCAGACATGACCTTTGGAGGATATACTTAGCCTCTAAGAAAGGGTGTTAGTTACTGTTGGAATGTATTATTTTATTTTTATACTCTTGGTTCAAAGGTTGGGGCCACCCTTCTTTCTAAATAAGTAAGAGGTTATAATTAAGCCCAAAAAGATGGATTTCAGGATCTCGCGTATTTCACGATGTACCTACCAAGCCCCGGTATCCTAACGCATGAAGTAGCAATAGGGTTTAGTTCTAACCACCATTATCGAGCCTCTAAGTAAATATCGTTTGTGTCATCACCTCGTGCTCTTGCATTTCGGGAGTTACTCGTCGAACACTTTCCAAACCTCTGAGATGCGAAGTTGCGAAGTCTTTTCAAGTCACTCAAGTAAATATCAAGAGTAATCGTTTTAAACCGTAGTTAGTCTCTATCGTGATTTCGTGACTCGATGATTCTTTCCTTAAAACGCAACACCTTTTTAACTCTGATCCCTAAAGTCGTGATATTCATTAATTAATATGGGTTAATTAAAATCTTAAGTTAAATCACAAATTATAAATAATTTCGCACCATCGCGACTTCGGGCTTTTGGGTCTCAAAGGCTAGAAGTGAACTCGTCCGATACGATGAGCACTGAAAAGGGTATAAAGGACTAAAAGCATGAAATTAAAGGAGCTAAGATGGATTAATTAATGCCTTGAGTAGATTTTAAACATACGATCTACGGATGAAGATTTTGTCATTTTTGCTCTTTTCCCAAGTTAGGAGTTGTCAAATATTTATGGCATTTATTTGAATTTCATTGAAGTGATTGACAATAAGATCCCACTTATTTTCTAAAATATTTCCATTAAACCATTTAACCATTCTGTTGACAAGGACTAGCACAAACTTAAGTTTTTAAGTAGAGGGTTTTCTTTCATTATCTAAACTTTCCTTTCTATTGTGTGTAAAGCTATTGCACCAGGATAACTTCTATCTGTGTTTTCAATCTTTTGTGACAGGGGATCTAATTGCAAGGCCATACACCATGGCTCCACTAAAAGCGCCCAAGGAAGTCATCAAGATCTTAGGCCAAGGTTCAGATATTGTTTCTGATACTTCACCTCAAAGTATCAATACTAATAAAACATGGACGCATATTTCCAATGTTCTGCAGCCTGAGGTGGAAAATTTCTCGGATGATTCCTGCGATGAGGAGAACGATGACATGTCCACCAAATAAAAAATTGTTTCTCAAGAGGAGATGCAAAAAATAGAAGAATGGTCATGGCTTCTCCCCTATTATGATATGGTTAGATGGGCATTGGACCATGTAGACCTCCTGACCAAAATGATTTTCAACGAACATAGAGAAGCAGTCGGGTCTTTCAGACCAGAGCACCTATAGGCAATTTATAAATTGTCACCCACTCCAAATCATATTTAGAATACCAAATTCTTAGAGGAGTTCAAAAAGAAGGAATGCGAGAAGTTCAATAAAAATTTATCTGATCTGATCAAAGACTGGGTTTCACACCCCATGAAATTCAGGGCTGATACTAATGGAATTTATTCAATCTCCTCTTTAGAGCCACAGTTCAAGTATGTAGCGATGATGACTTGTAGACTATATGGGAAGGAGGAAACAAATCACTTTTTCCTCCCATGGGTGCCGCTCATTTATACAGTTGCTGAAGGTTTTTCTTTCGACTAGGCCAAATTGATGTCGGACAGTCTCACCGGTCGAATTACTAAATATTGAGCACAGAAAGCCAGTGGGAGAACATCTTCATTCTTTATGTCTGTGTACATCATGGATGCTATTTTCTTCATGACACCTTTCCCATTGATGAGTTGGAGCTAGACTCCTTATGATGCTGAGCCTATCCATGTCTACCACTCGAAGCTTTGGGAGGATAAGACCAAATATTTCATCTACGAGGTTTTTAATTGGGTAATGGTACCGATGCATGTTTCTATCTTTGGCCATCCGCCTCCCTATATTTCAGATAACATCATGGCCAAATTGAGTAATGTAGAAAATTGGTATATAGAAGCAGAGTATTCATACATCAAGGTTTTCGGCACCTCTGTTCCCCCCCATGTTTTGAGATTATTTCTACCAGATAAGCTAATATGCCTTGATATCGCCAGGCAAGCTATGTTTGGTGGAATAAGAAAGGAGCTCAAAGGAATATAAAAGAAGGTATGGCCAGCCTTCCCCATTCACATTTGGTCATACTCTTTATTAGATTTTGGCCATGCCAAAGCCGAGGCCACGACCTTGGAGGAAATGAAGTTGGTGAACATTGAGTTCAAAAATCATGACACAAATAAGGTTGTGAGTAATCACTTGGAAAATTGTGTCCTGAAGAAATACGAACATGAGGATTCACCCCATGATGAAATATTCCAAGGTGCGAGATCCTACTCTGAAGTCTTGATCCAGATTCATGCCTTGCCACCCAAAGATATGGCCAATTTCCTCAAATTCAAGGAGCATCGAAAGTGTTTTGCTACCCCTAATTTTATAGGGAAAACCCCCAAAGCTTCTAGGCATACAATAGACAGAAGCCAAAGTCTCAAATAAATCAAGTCCTAGCAAGGAGAAAAATCAAGAAGGGACAGAAAAAAAGGATACCTTGAAACAGAGAGCCAAAATCCCCGATCGAGGAGAGAAAAACCTAGAGGTAGTTTCACTAGGCAAGCGGGTACTAAGTCAAGCTGAGATACCCTTGCAAAAGTCAGATGACACCTCACCGATCACATCAAAAGAGCCAATCATAGACACTACCCCTAAACAATCAACCAAGGAAATTGGTAGTCTGATTGTTGTTATCACACCCTTATTGTTCATAAAGGGGAATACTAATGCGGGATGGATTTTCAATGAAGAACTGATGGCCATTTCTGTAGAGGAGATGCCTCCTAAGGAATTTTTCTTTGATAAAAAAAGGAAGGTCATGGTGAGGCAAGAATTATATCAAAGAGAGGGCATAGTGGCTAAAAAATTTAAAATCATGACAGATGGAAAGGCCGTGAAAGAGGAATAATTCGCCGAGGAGATAGTGAGAACATTAGGAGCTTACGCTACAACCAAGGACAAGGTAAGTTGAAGGCCAAGGTAGTTACGACAGAAGAGAATGCTAGGGATCAGGCGAATAAAGGTATCGAGGAGGCCAGAGCAGCTGACCAACAGGAAATTGAACAACTTAGAGATGAGCTCGATAAAATGCATCAGTTGGTCTAGATAAAAAAAAGTGCAGGTAATTCAGCAAGAGGATTTGATACAACATTTGCAGTAAAAAATGATTTCTGCCGAGAACCAGTCCATTGATATAGATGTGTTCCAATACCAAGCCACTAAGATCCAAGAGAAGGTGGAAATAGCTCAACATGGATTGCTTGCCAAAGTGGAAATCATCCAAAATCACTTTCAAACAATTGATCAAGCACTAAAGGATATTTATTTAAGAGAAAGGGAAGTTGGGGCAGCTCAAATCACTTTCCAGGAGGCTGTCGTAGCAACAACAAAGGAAGGAATGGTTGGTAGTGTCAGATTATCCATATCAGAGAAAACCAGGGGAAATATTTTACTGAAGGCGTGGGAGCATGTTAAGCCCTAATATTGGCTCATTACCCCTTAATTGGGGAATATTATATTATTAATGTTATTTTATTTATGTCGGATTTAGGCCATTAGTTGTAATTCTACCTCCTAGTCTCCTATATATACCAAGGAGACATTTTTGTTTTGAATCACCTTGTACTTGAACATTTAAGTGGGGTAAAAGGAGGTTTCCCCCTTGAAGAGGCTTGTTATCTGAAATTATCTCTTTTTCAAGGCGTTGAGTACTTTTTCTGAGGTTTTTCTATGCTATATTGATATTTGGTTCTTAACATATGGTATCAGAGCTCAAGGTCTTGGGGTTTCCGTGCTACATCTGAGACACCTTGGAATTTTTTCTATAACATTTTTTCTACAAAGTTTTAGAAGGAACGACTTGGAGAATATTTAGTAGATGAATCAAGGTATGTTGGGTTCAAAATTAAGCTCCTGGGGCCTTACAATTTCAGAGATACATCTTGTACAAGATAGGGTTTTGGAATCATCCTGAACTGAGTCATTGCAGAATTTTTTCTATAAAAACTTTTTTGTAAATTTTCAGACCCTGCACTCTAGAGGCCATTTATAGAAATTAGTAAGGTATCTATGGTAAATATTTCAGCTTCTGGGTCATCTTACATTTGTAGATACACCTTGTGTAAGATAGGGTATCTGACTAGTCTCAAGAAGGTGTTCTAGGAAAAACAATCATAACTTCTTCCTAGAGTATCCAAATTGAGTGGGACTGGTTACATTGGATCATGGACAGTCTTTGGTATTTTTTGTGTGAGTTTCAAAATTTTATATCAATTATTTTGTGCGAGGCACACTATATAAGTGAGATCTTTTGGAAAGGCCAAAAATCGATAAGTTGTGGGGAAGTTACCGTAAATTCCACTTGGCACATCCAATTTTGATTAGACCTGTGGCATTGTAGAGAATAAATATTAGAGAACTACATAAAAGAAAGTTTCATACCCAGAAGGGCCAAAACTTGGGAGATACAAAAGAAGAAATATTGTCTAGTAGAACCACCTCAAAATCAAGGTTCAAAAGTGATACTTGGCCAACATGCCACCCAAAAAGGGAACTTATACACCAACTAAGCCTCCAGAAAATCCTACTTGTACTCTTGATGAAGGTGAAGAAATGCGTAGGGACATAAATGATTTACAAAAGAAGGTAGTTACAAAAGATGAACTACAAGAGATGATGGAGGGTTTAAAAGGGGAGATCATGGAAGTATTGAAAAATTTCGTAATAGAGAAGACACCTGAAAGTGAAAATGCATCCCATGAAATTCATAATGAGGACACAAGGAAGGTGAATCAAGAATGGAGAAACTCCAACTTTGGTTTGAATACCAACCACATTCCTAAGATTGATATGAGGAAGTTTGATGGCAAGGACCCAATCAGATGGATACTTTAGATGGAGCAATTATTTGATCTCCATAATGTACCACATACACAAAAGGTACGAATTGGTTATTTATATTTATAACCTAATCAATTTGTATGGTATCGATGGCTTTGTTCTCACAAATCACTCGTCACTTGGAACATTTTCACGGAAGAAATGATAGCACACTATGAGGATACAAGGAGAAATACCTTCTTTAGCCAATTGATAAATCTCAAGCAAAAAGGCTCAGTTACCGAGCACATTGAGAACTTCCAAAGATTGAATATAAAGGTAACTAATATTCTAGATGAGCACTTGATTGATGTATTCATAGGAACTTTAAAGGATAACATTCAACACGAGGTTCGCCTTTGGGAACTCAAATCATTGGAGAATGCATTTAAGGTGGCAAGAAATGTTGAAAGTAAAAATATGGCTATGGCTACTAGAAGGACCAATCCTAACATATATAAGGAGAACAATGCTCCTTATAAAACACCTCAACCTACAAGGTTGACACCTCAACAATTGGAGGAAAGAAAAGAAAAAGGTTTATGCTTTAATTGTGACAACAAGTACAGTAAGGGACATAAGTGTGGTGAGAAGAAATTATTCTACATAGA
>ML778398.1:379685-423448 GCA_009831015.1 Picea engelmannii
AAACATCTGCCCCAAGAGATTTCAAGTAAGTTTCCATTCTATTTTTCCAGTATTCAAAATTCCTTCCATCAAATGGTGGAATCCCATTTGGAATGTTATCTTCCATTTCTACATAGGATCTTCCATCCAGTCGTTAAACTCTACTGAAGGTAACCCGCTCTGATACCAATTGTTGATACTGAGAGGGGAGTGAATCAGTATCAAGTACAATTTAAAAACCTTTTTCAACTTATACTTAAGCCATTAATTATATCCAATGAGTAATGAACTATAATATAAGAGTTACGACAATACACCACAATACACGATGCACAATATATGAGAAATAATCAATAGTTCTTATTCAAGGGAAGTAATGAATTCCAAAGGTAGCTACAACTTCCAAATGTAAAGGGAGGGATAAAACTCCAAGAGGAAGATACAATCCTTCAATATCAAAAGAGATTTGAACTCTCCATCCTTGCCCCTTCCTTCCACCCAGGAATATATGAGAGATAATAAAACTTTACATTAAATCATCACCATCAACCAATCATCACATAGAACCTGATACTGCTTTCTGAGACTTCTTCGATTTATGAAATTCTTCAATTCTTGGAGTACTCTGATTCTGTATATAATATTACTCAATGTATTCTCTAAAAATCCTCCAATTTCCACTCCTTGAATCCTCCCCAAAAAGCGTTTATAGAAAGAATGGTAGACTGTATTCAATTTTGGTCTATTCAGGAGAGTGAACTTGCACAAAATGCCCTACGCTCAATAATTAACATCCAATTTTGAAACTCGCACAAAAGAAGCTAAAGTCCATACTCGTTCTAATGAAATTTGTCCCACTTCATTTGGATTCTTGATGAAGTTATGATTGTTTTACCCAGAGCACCTTTTTACTGACTAGCTTCAGGACTGGTCACAAACCCTATCTTCCACAGACTGTATCTCCATAATTATAGTGAATCAAGAGATGAAATTTTTACCAGAGGTACCTTGATATGTCTTCTCAATACCATAGAAATTTCACCATCTGACTCATTCTAGAAAAAAACGTTATTTCAAAAATGGTAAGATGACCTAAAAATAACATACCTTAGAACACATCACCAAAAAACTTCATCCTCCCTTGAAATCTGGCCTTCTTTACTTCTTATTTCCTCTGAAATTCAACTTGTATCAAATGAATGTATAATGATGTTTATTTATACCATTTATGTCACTTCCTTTTAACATTAGGTCCAACCTGACACTTTCTTATTTTGTAATTCTTTTCTTTAATTATCTTCAGGGGCTACATGTACTTCCTTCTTCAACTCACTTTGTCATCTTCAAAAATTTATTTCTCCTCAACCATGAGGATCCACGTGACGTGCCACATACCACTAGAAACAACATGATGTACACTATCCTTTCATGGGTGTTGTATATGCATGTGCATTGTCCTTCATGTCCAAATACCTTTATCAATCTTGCGGTCCAAAATCCATGACTAGGGTTGACATCAATGACAACAACCAATCTTTCAACATTCCTTTCCTCAATTATAATCAAAGGTTTCTAGAACGAATGGAATTTGAAGTGTTTTTTAGGCTTGTATAAATAGACATTTTGAAGAAAAACACAGGCGGGATTTTTCTTTTGGGCATATTGTAATAGATAAATTTTCCATCATCGAGAATTAATACAAAATGAATTGAAGACTCCATATTCCGTCAAGATTGAGTTATGTGCTTTCTTCTACTATTTCATGCTTCATGACATTTTTATATGCATCTTTGATGAATGCTTTAACTGCAATTTGGTACAACCTCTACTGTGGAAATTATGTTTTAGTTATCTAATTATTTGTAGCTTTTCCTCTGTATCGGCTATTAGCAGGTACAATACATGTGGATTACTTAGATCGCTATATTTTATGCTTCATTAAAGTGTTTCTCTTCTTTTTCTTCTTCTGTTATGGCATGAGATTCCTCTTGAAATGATGCCTCACATTGTCTGACAACTCTATGTTTTTCTTTCACTTCATACATGGTTCCAAATTTTTAACTCAGTTACTAAAAAGGACCTTCAATTTGTTAAGATACTAATTTGTCTCACGGGATTTTTTCTCTCGTATAAATAAAAAAATGGAATCAACAACTTAAAAATAGCAGCCTTTTAAATCTTTGTTCCTTAAATGACTATCCCTGTTGCAAGGAAACCTCACATAGAACCCAGCCTCTCAGACCAAACCAGGATCACCTTAAACCTCTTTGGCACTATCCTAAGAACTGCAACCACCCAGGTCGAACTTGAACATTCGTGGGAAGCCATTAAACGAGACATAACTACTCAAGAACAAGTGGAAGTTATACACAGATGATTTAGAAATCAAATATAGTTTCTCTTCCAGTTGTTTTCTCCTTCCCTTATCTTTTACCCTTTTCTAGATGCCTAGACTCTATACTTCCTAGACTTAAGTATAGACTCTGGAACAACATCTTTCTAGCACCGTTGTCGGGGATAGAGAATTGTAGTCACTTTCCCCTGAGAGAATGACATTTCCAAGTTTCATTTTTTTATAGTGAACAAAGAGAGAACACCTTGTTAAGGCTAAGCCTTTATCATTCACTTGGAGACTCCACTTTTAAGTAAGATGGAATCCTTTCGAAGGAACACCAGAGGAAAACCAGATGCTAAACAGACTGTGCCAGTTTCAGACCCCGAAAAAATACTAAAACCAAGGGGTCTTTTCAAACAAAATGTTGTTGTTTACCAACACAAGTCTACTCAGTATAAAGATAATACCTTTATTGAACCTTTGTTCTTGCGAGAACCTTCTCTCAGAAAAACATTGGGCAGTACTTTCGAAGCTAAGACCCTAAAGTTCGAGCAAATCCTACCCGATATTAAGACCGGAACCTCTCCGATTACCTCTTACGTTGGTAGGGGTGACACGCCTACTGTAAAGATCATCCCTATCGATATCCCATCGAATCTCAATATAAACCTCTTTGTCACTCAAGGCCTCGAAGAAGTTTCCATGCCCATGAATTCGACACTGGTGGGCTCTCCCATTTATATATCCTGCAAGTTAGAGGAACCGAGTCCTCATTTACCCTATCCCCCTTTTCCAACTTTCACCTCCTCTGGTAAAACGTTCCCTGATTGTTTTCTCCTCCACCCCAGGGAAGCTACAGAGTCACTATACATCTTCGCCAACCCTAGGTCATCCATGGACGCCACCAGAGGAGGAGCAGGGAGAGAAGGAGGTCAAGGCCAACAACCACCCCCTAAGGTTTTCACCAAAGTGGCCACTAGATATGCTCCCTTGGTCCTTCCTGTACTCCTCCATGATTTACCCGAAAACTATATGAACAACTTACCCAAGTTCACAGGAGAAGGGGATCTAACCGTAGTTGAGCATATCAACTTCTTCGATCAATTCACTAATATTCTAGGTCTCGAACATGAGGATGTGTATTCTCATTTGTTTTTCAAAACCTTCGAGGGACAGGTAAGAACTTGGTTTTGGAGCCTACCCCCAAGTTCAATATTATCCTACGATGTGATAGAAGACCTTTTTCTCAAACAATGGGGTGAAAGAAAGGATCATTTATACTATTTGATGGAGTTCGGGTCTTTAAAGAAAAAGGGATCTGAAACTGTTATTGAATTTATCCAAAGATTTAATAAGTTGTACAATAAGATCCTTGTTGAAGTTAAACCGTCCCAGCCTGCAGCCAAAGTAACTTTCGCAGGAGATTTTGAACCTGATTTCTCTCTAGTATTAAGAGAGAGGAGAGCGGCCGACTTAACCTGAATGCAAGATGACGCTGTGGAAATTGAGTCAAATATGATGGCTTCGGGTAAATTCAAAATGAAAATCGAAACGGGAAACAGGGAAACCAAACGTTTTAGAGAACAAGTGGGTCCCTCTGGATCTGGAAGGTCCTCAGATGAAAAAATGGATGACATGGATAGGATAATAAAAGATCTATCAAACAAAATCTCAAGAATGGAGCTAGACGAATCCAAATTTGATTAATTCATTGAGAGATAATTCAGGAGAAACCCCAATCCTCAAATTCAACAAAGACGGATTAAAAATGAAGATCAAAAAATTCAAACACCTCTAAAGAATGAAAATTTTATTGGAGGAAATGATATGCAAGAGTTCAAGGATTTGGAAGAAGACGTAAACAATTTAGGTGACGACTGTATACAACCTCACTTGATGAAAGAAGATTATAAGAAATCTCTAAACATTGAACAATCATGAGGTGCAGATAATAACCTAAACAACACTGATGATCTCACTTATCAAGGAATGGTTGACACCATAATGGCCAAGATCCAGCATAAATACAATCTAATGCCTTAAAACAAACTTGGGTTGACTGCTCAACCCAAGAAAATTTTGCCTAGGGGCGAAACATACAAGCCCGTCCAGAAAGAGACCAAGATGCCAAATAAAAAATGCTTAGACTCGCAGAATATCAATGAAAAAGAGGCTAAAACCCAAGTGAGAAGAACTAATATAGTTGAAACGCGAACACCTGAAATTCCCAGAACCACCGAAAAGAAAACAATGCAAACAAATAAAATGGATAGGAAAGAGTCTGAAGTTTTAGCCAAGGAAATGGATAAAATTGCGGGAAGTTTCTGCCTAGAAAACGAGATAAATAAGATCAAGAGACCAATACCTTTGGTCGAGTTGGAAAAGAATCCTTTGTACTAAAAAAAAATAACCCTAATAAGCCTAATATCACTTTTGGTCCACATTTTGAAGATGCCAGAGATACCACGCCCCCTTCTATATTACCCTGAAAGTGCACGATCGACTGTTGCATAATTTCATGTTGGACTCTGGGGCCTATCATAACATAATTCCCAAATCCATTATGGATAGACTAGGCCTCGAAATCACCATACCCTATGGATATCTTTACTCGTTTGATTCAAGGAGAGTTAAATGGATGGGCATGATCAAATATTTAGTAGTCTCCCTTGCCTAGATTCTAGTGAAAAATGTCCTAATGGATGTAGTTGTTGCTGATATACCCCCAAAGTATGGTTTTCTATTATCTAGATCTTGGGGATCCAAGCTCGGGGGATCCCTTCAGTCGGATATGACCTATGCCACGATCCCTGTTTTTGGCGGGCAGTTCACTTGGTTATACAAGGAAACACGGTTGGCATATACAGTAAGTGATCCTTATAATCCTAACAATTACCCTGTTTATATCACCGATCAAGACTTGGGAAATTGTCTTTTGTCTTATGACGAGAGTGAAAATAATTGTACGAAAGAAAGTTATATTGATGAAATCAAAGCTGAAAAGACAGCTAAAAATTTGTATAGCACTGGAACTTGGATATTTTTTTTTGATGTTGCTTCGTCATGTGAAGGAGTAGGTGCGAGTGTGCTTTTCGTAGCACCTGAAAATGAATTCGTCATCCCCTTCTCTTATAGGCTATAGTGGGACATAGACTACACAAACAACATATGTGAATATGAAGCTCTAGTCTTGGGACTGGAATCTTCCAAAAAGATAAACATAAAGAACTTAGAGGTCTATGGGGATGCATAACTGATTGTGAAGCAAGTAAATCGACAGTACCAGTCCAAGCACCTGAGACTGAGGTCCTACAGAAATTGCGTGTGGGACCTAATGGAAAATTTATTTTTGTCGGTAAAGGTTCATTTCATCCCATGAGCCAAAAACTAGCAAGTCAATTCACTGGACAAAGGAACATCGAATTTCGCACCCCCTATCGCTTTGAAATTAAAATACCACATAGAGGTAAGGCACAGACCATCCATACCAAACAACATACAAAATTGGGAGGTATTCTAAGGTGACGAACATATCAGAAAGTTTCTAGAAATGGTGGATGATTTCTCCAAAACTCACAATGACCAGGAAAACCAAAATGACCATACCTGGATTATGCAGGAAGGGGAGGTGCCTAAGGAGTTCCAAGAAAAAATTGCAAATCATCACCTGCTAGTATTAAAAAATAATCAGATCCCCAAGGGCCTGATACCTCTATAAAGGTTTTTTGACCAAAATGACATGCCTCTGAGGTGTACCTTGTAGCCCCAACCAGAGGAGGTCAAATACTGTGACGTGGGCATGGCCAAAGAACCTAGGATAGTGAAACTATCAAGGTACCTTCCTCCTAAGATAAAATGTAAGTTTACGAACTTACTCAGACGGTACAAGGATGTCTTTGCATGGTCTTACGACGAGCTTAGAACCTATGACACCTCTGTGATCGAGCACAAGACACCTTTGAAACCTAGTGTCAAACCCTTCAGACAAAAGATTAGGCAAATCAACCCTATTTTAGTACTCGTAGTCGAAAAAGAAGTGAAAAAATGTTTAGACACAAAAATAATTGTACCTCTCAGGTACTCTGACTGGGTGGAAAACCTAGTCCCGATTAGGAAGAAGAGCGGGGAGATCAGATTGTGTGTAGATTTTAGAAATATAAATAAGTCCTCTCTCAAAGACAATTATCCTCTACCTAAAATGGATCATGTTTTGGAAAAAGTAGTTGGGGAAAATAGGATGTCGATGATCGATGGGTTTTCTGGTTATAATCAAATTGCTGTCAACGAGCATGATAAAGAAAAAACAACTTTCACCACCCCTTGGGGAACATTTATGTATGAAAAAATACCTTTCAGTCTGATGAATGTAGGTGCTACCTTCCAATGTGCTATGGATATCACTTTCGTCGATGAAAGAGATAAATTCTTGGTTATCTACCTTGATGATCTAACTATCTTTTCTAAATATGACGAAGAACACCTGATAAACCTCCAACAAACATTCGAGAAATGTCAAAAGTTTGGTTTTTACTTGAACCCCAAAAAGTCTCATTTCGCGATGCAAGAAGGTAAACTCTTGGGCCATATTGTGTCTTGGGATGGAATTAAAATCGATCCTAAAAGGGTTGAAGCTATAGACGCCATAAATATTCCTAGAAATGTTAAAGAAATTCAATATTTTTTAGCAAAAATAAATTTTTTGAGAAGGTTCATTCCAAATTTTTCTAAAATCATGAAATTGATCACAGATATGCTCAAGAAAAATAGCACAGTCAAATGGATGGTTGAAGCCAAAGCATCATTTTCCCGGATAAATAAAGTTATAAGCGAAGCACCTGTACTAGCGAGCCTGGACTACATGAAAGAGTTTTGATTTTCGCATTCGCATCTGAACACACAATTGCGGCGGTACTCCTCCAAAAAAATGAGGAAGGTTTCGAGCAACCGATAGAATTATTTAGTAAAAGTCTGAGAGATGTCGAATTAAAATATGATATAATGGAAAAACAAGCATACTCTATGGTAAAGGCGCTAAAATCTTTCATGACTTACGTGCTACACTCCAAGGTGATAGAATATGTACCTACCTGTGTTTTAAAAGACATATTGGTACAACTCGATAGTGATGGAAAGAGGGGTCGGTGGCTCGCCAAGATTCAAGAATTCAATCTGGAAGTGAAGCCGACAAAACTGGTAAAAGGACAGGGTTTGGCTAAGCTCATGGCTGCAATGAATTTCCAAGCACTTGGGATAAATAACCTGTAGGAATATTAAGGAGATGGGGACATAGATACTTTCGATGACCAAATATTTGTGACTAAAATCGTAGAGAGGTTTGTTTCATCAAGTTGGTATAAAGACATAGTCTCCTACTTATTGACCCTAAAGTGCCTTGATGATCTGTCTCCATCTAAGACCAGGACACTAAAGCTACATGCGATGAAGTACTGTATATTTGAAAGCAAATTGTATTGGAAGGACCCATTAGGCTTCCTACTAGTTTGTCTAGTGGAATCTGAAACATAAAAGGTCATAAACGAATTTCATGAAGGGGTATGTGGAGGAAATCACGCGTGGAGCGCGACAACTTATAAAATATTGAGAAAGGGATATTATTGGCCTAGGCTATTCTCAGATGTCAAGGCCAAAGTCAGAGCCTACAACCCTTGCCAGTTGTTTGCAGGAAAACAAAAACTCCCAACTCTACCTCTGGTCCTGGTAAAAGTAGAAGCTCCCTTTCAAAAATGGGGATTGGATTTTATAGGAAAAATCAACCCACATTCCAGCGCTCAACCTAAATGTATCCTGACTTCCACACATTACTTCACCAAATGTGTGGAGGCCATTCCGACTAGAAAGGCGACCGATTCAATGGTTATAGATTTCCTGGAAGAGAACATACTGTCCATATTTGGCTGTCCCCGAAAGATAGTCACAGACAATGCCTAGGCATTCAAGTCTATGGAAATGGTTAGTTTTTTCCAAAACTATAACATTTTATTGGGCCACTCCATCGCATATTACCCTCAGGGAAATGGGTTAGCTGAATTATCGAAAAAAAAATTAATTAACATAATTAAGAAAGTGCTGAGTGAAAATAAAAAATCTTGGCATGTGCATCTCAAGTACGATTTGTGGGAAAATCGAATAGGCATGAAGAAATCTATTGGCACTTCACCTTTCCAACTGGTATACAGGACTGATGTGGTATTTCCTATAAATCTAGCACTTCCTCTAATGAATCTCTTGCAAGATGAGAAAGAATAACCAAATCATGTCACAAGGAGAATAAAATAGTTGATTGAGGTTCACCAACACAGGGATGAGGTGGACGAAAGGATGCAGAAATACCAGGACAACATGAAAGTGTTATTCGATCATAAGGCCAAAGACAGGGAATTCCTCCCTGGCAATTTGGTTTTGAAATGGGATGCTAGGAGGGAAGACTCTGCAAAACATGGCAAATTTGACCATAGCTAGTATGGACCTTTCAAAGTCACAACTTCTGAAGGGAAGAATTAATTTCTATTAGAAAATCTAGACGGTAAAATCCTCAATGCCCCTATCAACGGGCGTTATTTGAAGCACTACATGCATTGAATGATTGTTCCAAATTTCAACGGTATATACCAGTTTGTTTTCCTTGTTTTTGTTTTAGATATTTTCTGTAATTTCTACTTTCATCGCAAATAAAACAGGTTAGAAATTTCTTAGAAGTTGGGATACAAAAGTTTTCAATCCGTTGAGTTCCATAAATCTTGATGCTCTGATACTTTTCATGTTGTTTGCCTATAGGATTACGGCTTACGGTCCACACATTAAAGGGAGAAAATGGACGGTCATGCATCGGGAAATTGACTCACCCAAAATAGGTGATAAAAGAATATTTGTTAAGAAGAGAATGAAATGGTAAAGAAAGGGTATAAATCTCCAAAACATATGGTTTTCAAACGAATATCACTTAAGCACAACAATGATATCGTGAAAAGGATATGTTTTCTTGATGTATCATTAAAGAAAAAAACTTTTACTGGGGATTTTAAAAAGCTCACCTGGATAATTTAAAAATATTTAAATCAAAGAGGGAAGTAAAGCCTCTCCAAGAAAGAGTTCTAAGAGTCAAGATTGTGTTGTATGACCCGATTTTTTTTTTTTTGATACTTCAAAACCTTCTCTTTCATATCCTCACTATCCTTGGCTCTATCTCCTTGAAACCCAGATACCTTCCTCTGGCCTCTACAAAGAAAGAAGAGGTTACGCTTCATCTCCGGAAGCTGGCAAGCCAATCTTATAAAATAAGCCAGCCGTCACAACTCCTTGGCCTCCTACCGAGCAAAGTTATGCGTGGGTTGTTCCTAACTCTCTTAGGTTTTTTAAAAGGATTCGAAGGATTAAGTATTGCTCAAAGGAAGATCCCTAGAAATAACTTCTCCCGTAATTTCCTGCAGACTAAGATGTTTTGAAGGTCAAGAATAAGTCGGTCCAAAGAAATTAAAGAGAGTAGACCGGACTCTATTGCAATTATTACACAGATATCACCCCTGGTATGATTTATACTAATTGATTTCCCCCACTTGATTTAAAACATATGCGGTAGATGGTGAAAGTAAATTCAAATTGATTGCCCCCATCTAGTCTGCAGAGATGATGAAAGGAAATTCGTAAAATGATTACCCTCATCTCAGCATTTAAATGAAAAATTGCTTTGAAGTGGTGAAAGGAAATTCAATAAAGGGAGCCAGATAGCTTCACCGTGTAATGAACAGGCCCGCTGGTAGTGAAGCAATATCTAAGATATCTGGAAGGTTTTCATACATGTATTGCACTGTACTCTAGTAACCAAATTCTTTCAAAATTGGATCTACTTCCCAAACTCATTCAGGCTTCCCTGATTAAGAACATGAAATTAACTTCATTTGATGCAAGCCAAAATGCACAGAACCCATCGAATTTCCTAAGATTGTTTTTATCATCTTAAGAAGTACCGAGCTCAGTATCGAGAAAAGGAAAGTTACCGAATGGACTGCAACTGAGTTTAGAAAGCGTTTAAGTTTTAAAAAGATTTTTGAATGTAAAGGTGAAATCTCAGGTTTCCCTTTGTACCCTCTTCCTAAGATAGTTTTTGCAGAAGCAAACTAGCAACTCCATCTACCCAATATAGGCACTTGGTCTACTTTTCTTCTTGTCTTGCAAGGAGATGAGATCCCTAGTTGGAGCTTATGTTGGAACGTATTGTTTTATTTTTATACTCTTGGTTCAAAGGTTGGAGCCGCCCTTCTTTCTAAATAAGTAAGAGGCTATAATTAAGCCCAAAAAGCCAGATTTTCGTGATCTCACGTATTTCACAATGTACTTACCAAGCCCCGGTATCTCAACGTGCAAAGTAGTGATAGGGTTTAGTTATAACCACCATTATCAAGCCTCTATGTAATTATCATTTCTGTCATCATCTCATGCTCTCGTGTTTTGGGAGTTACTCATTGAACACTTTCCAAACCTTCGAGATGCGAAGGCTTTTCAAGTCACTCGGGTAAATATCAAGAGTAATATTTTTAAACTGTAGTTAGTCTCTATCGTGATTTCGTGACTCGAAGATTCTTGCCTTAAAATGCAACACCTTTGTAAATACGATCCCCGAAGTCGTGATATTCATTAATTAAGATGGGTTAATTAAAATCTTAAGTTAAATCACAAATTATAAATAATTTCACACCATTGTGACTTCAGGGTTTTAGGTCTCAAAGGCTAGAAGTGAAATCGTCTGATACTACGAGTGTTGAAAAGGGGATAAAGGACTAGAAGAAAAAACTTAAAGGAGATAAGATGGATTAATTAATTCCTTGAGTAGATTTTAACCGTATGATCTACGGATGAAGCTTTTAATGTTTCTGCTCTTTTCCCATGTTACGAGTCGTCAAATATTTATAGCATTTATTTGAATTTCATTGAAGTGATTGACAGTAAGATCCCACTTATTTGCTAAAATCTTTCCATTAAACCATTTAACCATTTTGTCGACAAGTAATAACACAAACTTAAGTGTTTAAGAAGAGGGTTTTCTTTCATTATCTCAGCTTTCCTTTCTATTGTGCGCAGAGCTATTTCACTAGGATAACTTATGTCTGTGTTTTCAATCTTTCGCTACAAGGGATCTAATTGCAAGGTCATACGCCATGGCTCCAAGAAAAGTTCCCAACGCATTAATCAAGAGCTCAGGCCAAGGTTCATATATTGTTTCTTATACTTCACCTCGAAGTATCAGTACTATTAAAACATGGATGCATATTTCCAATGTTTTGCAGTCGGAGGTGATAAATTGCTCAGATGATTCCTATGATGAGGAGAATGATGACATGTCTACCAAATACAAATTTTTTGCTCAAGCAGAGATGCACAAAATAGCAGCAAGGCCATGGCTTCTCCCCTATTATGATATGGTCAGATGGGCACTGGACCATGCAGACCTCCTGAGCAGAATGATTTTCAATGAACATAGGGAAGCAGTAGGGTCTTTCAGACCAGAGCACCTACAGGCAATGTATAAATTGTCACCCACTCCAAATCGTATTTACAATACCAAATTCCTAGAGGAGTTCAAAAATAAGGAATGCGAGAAGTTTGGAAAAAATTTATCTGATCTGATCAAAGACTGGGTTTCACACCCCGCGAAATTTAGGGCTAATACTAATGGAATTTATTCAATCTCCTCTTTAGAGACACAGTTCAGGTATGTAGAGATGATGGCCTATAGACTATATGGGAAGGAGGACACAACTCAAATTTTCCTCCCATGGGTTTCGCTCATTTATACAGTCGCTGAAGGTTTTTCTTTCAACTAGGCCAAACTGATGTCGGACAGTCTCACCAGTCGAATTACTGAATATCGAGCACAAAAAGCCAGTGGGAGAACATCTTCATTCTTTATGCTTGCCTACATCATGGATTCTATTTTCTTCATGACACATTTCCCAGTGATGAGCTAGAGATGGACTCTGTCTAATGCTGAGCCTATCCATGTCTACCACTCGAAGCTTTGGGAGGATAAGGCCAAAGATTTCATCTACGAGATTTTTAACTAGGTAATTGTGTCGATGCATGTTTCTATCTTCAACCATCCACCTCCCTAGATTTCAGATAACATCATGACCAACCTGAGTAATGTAGTAGATTGGTATATAGAAGCAGAGTATTCATACATCAAGTTTTTTGGCACCTCCATTCCCCCCTATGTTTTGTCATTATTTCTGCCAGATAGGATATATGTCGCGAGATTACCAGGAAAGTTGTGCTTGGTGGAATAAGAAAGGAGATCAAAGGACTATCAAAGAAGGTATGGAGACCCTTCCCCATTCACATTGGGTCGTACTCTTTATTAGATTTTGGCCATGCCAAAGCCAAGGCCACGACCTTGGAGGAAATGAAGTTGGTGAACATTGAGTTCAAAAAGAACGACCCAAATAAGGTTGTGAGTAATCACTTGGCGAATTGTGGCCTAAAGAGATACGAACATGAGGATTCACCCCATGATGAAATCTTCCAAGGTGTGAGGTCTTACAGGGAAAAACCCCAAAGCTTCCATATGTACAGCAGAAAAAATCCAAAGTCTCAAAGAACTCAAGTCCTGGCAAGGAGAAAAATTAGGAAGGGATAGAGAAAAAGGATACCTTGGAATAGGGAGACGAAATCCATGATTGAGGAGAGAAAAACTCATAGGTACTAAGTCAAGCTAAGATACCATCGCAAAAGGAAGGCGACACCTCATCGATCACATCAAAATAGCTGGTCACAGAAACTACCCCTAAAATTTCATCCAAGGAAATCGATAGTCTGATTGTTGTTATCACACCCTTATAGTTCACAAAGGGGAATCTCGATGCAGGATGGATTTTCAATGAAGAACTGATGGCCATTTCTATAGAGGAGTTGCCTCCTAACGATTTTTTATTTGATAAAAAAAGGAAGGCCATGGTGAGCCAAGAATTATATCAAAGAGAGGGCATAGTGGCTAAAAAATTTAAAATCATGACAGATGGAAAGGTCATGAAAGAGGAAGAATTCACCGAGGAGATAGAGGGAACATTAGGAGCTTACGCTACGGCTAATAAGTACTCAGTTGGAACTTTGAAGGCACAATTGAGATGGAAGAACCTATTGATCAGTAAGTTGGAGGAAAAGGTAGTTACGACAAAAGTGAATTCCAGGGATCAGGCGAACAAAGGTCTCAAGGAGGCTAGAGCAGCTGACCAATGGGAAATCAAACAACTTAGAGGCAAGCTCGAGCAAATGTGTCAGTGGGTCCAGATAAAACTTGCACAGGTAAGCCAGTAAGAGGAGTTGATACAACAGTTGCATTCAAAACTGATTTCTGCTGAGAACGAGGTCATAGATATAGATACGTTTTGGTACCAAGCCACCGAGATCCAAGAGAAGGTGGAAATAGCTCAGGAGGAATTTCTTGCCAAAGTGGAAATCATCCAAAATCACTTTCAAACAATTGATCAAGTGCTAAAGTATATTTCTTTAAGAGAAAGGGAAGATGGGGTGGCTCGAATCGCTTTCTAGGAGGTTGTCGTAGCAACAACAAAGGAAGGAATGGTTGGTAGTGTCATAATATCCATCTCACAACAAACCGGGGGAAATATCTTACTGAAGGCATGGGAGCATAATATATCAAAGAGAAGAGAAAGAGATAAAGAGATGAAGAATTCTTTTGAAGAGACATTCAGCCTGATAAACAAAAATATGTTGAACCTTGATAAGGAGGATAGCGCCAAGACACTGGGAAAAATTAACATAGCCCAACACCTGTTAGATATCAAGGAGAATGTCAAAAAGGAACAAGTCGAAATATCCCAGCTGAGTCAGATTGAATTTTCCCAAGTGGACAAGTCTTTGAATTATGGTCCATTATCATGGAATACCGACAAGTAGCAAGGCGATTGCCACAACTCACGAAGAATTGTTAGAATTTTGAGACCAACAACCAACCAGAGCCCTCTAGGTTGATAACCCAGTTGATTGAAAAGTGTGTCAGTTGCATCGAGCAGGGGAAAGTGCATGATTCTGGTGTTAAATGATGACAGGTGTTATTATATTCTATTTCTAGGTACAAGGGAGCAAAGAAAGGAAGGTGTTCCACCTGCATGGGGGAAGACAAAGAGAGAGGAAATGAAATGCTTCCTTTCCTCAATTGTAATCAAAGGTTTCTATAATGAATGGAATTTGAAGTGTTTTTTAGGCTTGTATAAATAGGCATTTTGAAGAAAAAAAAAGGGGGGGATTTTTTTTTTGGGCAGATTGTAATAGATAAATTTTCCATCGCTAGGAATTATTACAAAGCGAATTGAAGACTCCATATTCCGTCAAGATTGAGTTATGTGTTTTCTTCTATTATTTCATGCTTCATGAAATTTTTATATGCATATTTGATGAATGCTTTGACTGTAATTTGGTACAACCTCTATTGTGGCAATTATGTTTTAGGTATCTAATTATTTGCAGCTTTTCCTCTGTATCGACTATTAGCAGGTACAAGACCTGTGGATTACTTAGATCGCTATATTTTACGCTTCATTAAAGTGTTTCTCTTCTTTTTCTTCTTTTGTTATAGCATGAGATTCCTCTTGAAATGATGCCTAACATTTTCTGACATCCCTATGTTTTTATTTTTCTTCATACATGGTTCCAAATTTTTAACTCAGTTACGGAAAATGACCTTCAATTTGTTAAACTACTAATTTGTCTCACGAGATTTTTTCTCTCGTATAAAGAAAAAAACTAAATCAGAAACTTAAAGACAATAACCTCTTAAATATTTTTTCCTTAAATGACTGTCCCTGTTGCAAGGCAACCTCACATAGAACTCGACCTCTCATACCAAACTAGCATCGACTTAAACCTCTTTGGCACTATCCTAAGTGTTGGGTATGGGTTATATTCTTTGCATGTGTGTGGGTGTGGGTGCATCATATACGACAACTGTGTCTGACGATCCATTCACCTAGAGCTCTTTCGTGTGCGTCAAGCACATTCCTAGGGGGGTCCCAATGGGGGGGCAGGTATGCCCCCCCCTAGTTACATGCAGTGCCCCATTTTTTTTTTTGGGGGGGGGCGGTTTTTGCTACTTTTAGTGGATTTCTAAATTAATCCCGGATTAAGGGATTAGGTTTTTGGTATATATGGAATACCTAAAAACATTGTATATATTGTATGGAGAATGGTGAAATTCTATATAATGAAAATAAGAAAGGTTTTCCCAGTTGAGGGTTTCCGGTATAAAATCTCTGTGTACTCTGTGTATGAGCCATTGATTAATTTATGTATTGCTTAAGAATATATATGAATTGCTTTAATTCGCAGTTTTAAAACTTACATGTGGTATCAGAGCACGTTTTTGGCTTTAGAGGGACGCCTTTGTTGTTGAGGGTTTGGCTTGGTCTTGAGAGATCAAGTTTATCTTGGGTCTATGATAAACCTGGGTTTAGTGGGAGCTTTTGCAAGGATATTTGGGTCAATAAAGAGGAATGGAGAGCTCATCTAGAATCAACATAGAGAAGTTCAACGGTAAAAACTTTGAGCTATGGA
This sequence comes from Picea engelmannii, assembly GCA_009831015.1. NCBI lineage: Eukaryota > Viridiplantae > Streptophyta > Pinopsida > Pinales > Pinaceae > Picea > Picea engelmannii. The sequence continues at coordinate 395,584 of ML778398.1, forward strand.
AGCTCAAGATGGAGGAACTTCTTGTAGACAAAGAACAATGGATTGTTGTGGATCCTGGTACATAGCCTACTGGTACACCACCTACAAGAACATAGGCTACTAGTACACAACCTACCAGTACACAAACTACTAGTACACTAGTTACTAGTATGTCGAAGGAAGATTGGGACAAGTTGGACATAATAGCAAGGAGTATTATTTGACTCTGCCTGGCAGATTCGGTGTTGTTGAATGTCTTGGGAGAATCTACATTCAAGGAACTATGGGATAAGTTAGGGAATTTGTATAAATCAAAGTCCCTGGTAAACAAGTTGTTTCTTTGAAAGAAGTTGTATCATCTTAGGATGGAAGATGGACATTCTGTGATAGAACATCTAAATGCCTTTAATACTCTGGTAAGTCAACTTGGATTTGTTAATATTACGATTGCAGAAGAAGATAAGTGTATTACTTTGTTATGTTCTTTTCCAGACTCTTGGGATAATCTGGTTGTAGCACTAGGTAGTACCACTCAATCTACATTAAAGTATGAGGATGTAGTTGCATCCTTGTTATCTGAAGAGATGAGGCGAAAACGAATGGATGGTCACAACACATGCTTTATTTGTAAGAGGGTGTACCCAAGATAGGAACCCTGGAAAGCCTTCGGGATGGAGATCTAAATCTACAAGTAGATCTAAGTCTCCAGGAAAATCTTTGAGGAAATGTTGGAAGTGTGGTAAAATAGGGCATTATAAGAAAGATTGCAAGTCTAAGAAGGTTGAAAAACCAAATGGATCTGATAGTACCTCTTCCACGGATGTGAAAACCTCTGCTGAAGAAGGAGGTGATGTTTACCTAGCATCTACAATTACACATGCATACCATGGTGTATGATTGATCGACTTAGGTGCATCATACCATATGAATCCTCACAGGGAGTGGTTCTCTGAATATGAAAAATATGATGGTGGTGATGTATTCCTCGGAGATGACTTGACAACAAAAATCTTGGGACGTGGAAGGGTTAAGTTGCTACTAAACAATGGAAGGATTAGAACTCTTCCTGGTGTTCTACACATTCCAAAACTAGCTAGGAGCCTAATATCTGTAAGCAAGTTGAGTGATGCAGGAGTGAAAACTATATTTGAAAAGAACACTTGCAAGATGGTACGAGGAGCAATGATGTTGATGAGGGGAGTTCATTGTGGAACTCTGTACAAGTTGTTGGGAAGAAATTATACTAATGGGTGTAACAGTTTTGTTGTCCTTGAGCAGAAAAATGAAGGAGACAAGACCAATACTGTCCCAGAAAAGAAGACCATGCTGTGGCATTAAAGACTGGGGCATATTGGATAAAAGGGCCTTCAAACACTACACAGTAAAGGTATGATTGAAGGTATGTCTAATTTCACTCTGGATTTTTATTTCTATGAAAATTGCATATATGGTAAACAGAATCGAGTAAGATTCCCATCTGGTGCTACAAGAGAAAAGGGGATCTTAGAGTTGATACACAGTGATGTGTTTGGACCTGTTCCTGTTCCATCCCTAGGTAAATCTGTGTATTGTGTTTCATTCATAGATGATTTTTCAAGGAGCACATGGATTTATTTTCTTAGAAATAAATCTGAGGTATTTGATAAATTTAAAGAGTTTAAGGCTCTGGTAGAAAATCAGACAAAGAAAAAATAAAGGTATTGAGAATAGATAATGGTGGAGAATTCTGTGGAAATGAATCCGAAGAATTCTGTAAGAAGTGTGGTATAGCAAGGCAGAAGACTACTCCATACACTCCTCAACAGAATGGATTTGCAGAAATGATGAACATGACACTGATGGAAAAATCAAGGAGCATGCTCAGTGATGTCGGGTTAGGACAAGAATTCTGGGCAGAGGCAGTGAGTACAACATGTTACCTTGTCAATCGATCACCTTCATTAGTGTTGGATGATACAACTCCACAAGAGATATGGTCTAGAAATAAACCCTCTCTTCAACATATTAGAGTTTTTGGTTATGATGCTTATGTACATGTTCCAAAGGAAAATAGGAGTAAGCTGGATAATAAAGCTGAAAAGTGTATCTCTATTGGCTATAAATATGGTGTGAAAGGTTATAAGATTTGGAACCCAGAAACCAAGAAAACTGTTTACATTCTATATGTTGTTTTCATAGAGGTAAAAGATGTGTGCAAACAAGAATTCCCACCAACACAAGACGAACCTGAGAAAATAGAGCTTGAGTTGGATGATGCAAAATTTGAATCATTTGAAGAAGAGGAAGCAGAGGAAGCAAAAGAAGAAGAAGAAGAACCTCATACCCCAGTATTGAGGAGATCAGTGAGAGATAGAAGGCAACCAAAAAGGTATAGTCCACCTGATTTTCATTCCAATTTTGCTATATCTATTACTAATGATGATCCCAGAACTGCCAGGGAAGTAATGAATTCAAAGGATAGTAAACCCTGGAAGAAGGCCATGGTTGAAGAAATGGATGCCTTGGATAAGAATGAGGCATGGGATATAGTTGATCTTCCAGGTGGAAGAAAATCGGTTGGTAGCAAATGGTTTTTCAAGAAGAAGTTTAATGCACAAGGTAAAGTGGAGAAATACAAAGCTTGGTTAGTAGCAAAGGGTAATTCCCAGGTAGAGGGAATTGACTTTGGTGAGATTTTTTCTCCTGTTGCTAAGTTAACTTCTATTAGATTTCTTTTATCTATTGTTGTTGCTTTTGATCTTGAAGTGGAACAAATGGAGGTGAAGACAACGTTCCTACATGGGGATTTGGAAGAATAAATCTACATGAAGCAGCCATAAGGCTTTGTAGTGAAGGGAAAGAAAGAGTTAGTCTGTAAGCTAAATAAGTCACTATACAGTTTGAAGCAATCACCTAGGATGTGGTACCAAAAGTTTGACACATAGATCCTTGGATTGGGATTTGTAAGAAGTAGGTCTGTTCACTGTGTATATTACAAGCAGGTTGGTAATCACTTCATTTATGTAGTTTTGTATGTTGATGACATGTTGTTGGTAGGAAATAACATGGATGTTATCAAGGAGGTGAAATCACAACTATCCTCCAAATTTGACATAAAGGATTTTGGTGTTGCTAACTTCATTATGGGAATGGAGATTAAAAGAGATCGTGAAAACATGAAACTCTAGTTGAATCAAAGAAAATATATTGAAATGGTATTGCAAAGGTTTAATATGCATGGAAGTAAATCGGTCAAGGTTCCTGCTCCTATAGGTGTAAAGTTATCTGCAGATCAGTGTCCCAAGACACAGAAAGAAGAAGAGGACATGTCCCATGTTCCATATGCCAGTATAGTTGGTAGTTTGATGTATGCAATGGTTTGTACTAGACCGGACATTGCACATGCAGTGGGAGTTTTGAGTAGGTATATGTCAAAACTAGGGAAGGAGCATTGGACAACAGTAAAGAGGGTCTTCAGGTATCTTCGTGGCACCAACAGTTATGGATTGTGCTACCAAGGAAGACCGGGATTGGAAAGAGTGGTGGACATACATGGCTTTGTTGATGCAGACTGGGCTGGAGATTTGGATCATAGAAGATCTACAAGTGGGTATGTGTTTAACCTATTTGGAGGAGCAATCAGTTGGATGAGCAAAAGATAGGTTGTAGTGGCACTCTCAACTACAGAAGATGAATACATGGCAGCCACTCATGAAAGCAAGGAAGCAGTATGGTTACAAAGATTGTGTTCAGGTATTGGGTTGGTACAAAAAGTAGTGAGATTAGATTCTGACAGTCATAGTGCAATATTCTTGGAAAAGAACCCAACTTATCATTCGAAGAGAAAGCATATTTATGTTCAGTATCACTTTATGAGAGACATGGTTGAGGAAAAGAAGGTGTTGCTGGAAAAGGTTGACACTTTGAAGAATGCTGCAGATTCATTGACAAATTCTGTGAGCACAGAAAAGTTCTCCTAGTGTAGAGTAACAATGGTCATTACTGCCCTAGATTGTTGACTATACAATCCCCTGTACCCCTGGATGCAAAGAAAACAACAAGTGGGAGAATGTTGGGTATGTGCTATATTCTTTGCATGTGTGTGGGTGTGGGTGCATCAGATACAACAACTGCGTCTGACAATCCCTTCACCTAAATCTCTATCATGTGCACCAGGCGCTTTCCTAGGGGGGTCCCAGGGGGGGGCATACCGGCAGGTATGCCCCCCCTGGTTACATGCAACACCCTGAAATTATTTTTTTGGGGCGGTTTATGCTATTTTTAATGGATTTTGCTATTTTTAGCGGATTTTTAAATTAATCCCAGGTTAAGGGATTAGGGTTTTCGTATCTACGGAATACCTAAAAACATTGTATATATTGTATGGAGAATGGTGAAATTTGATATAATGAAAATAAGAAAGGTTTTCCTGGTTGAGGGTTTTTGATATAAAATATCTATGTACTCTGTGTATGAGCCATTGATTAATTTTTGTATTGCTTAAGAATCTATATCCATTGCTTTACTTCACATGTTTAAAACTTACACTAAGAACTTCAACCACCCGGGTTGAACTCGAACGCTCATGGGTAGCCACTGAATGAGACATAAACACTCAAGAACAAGTGGAATTTAGACACAGATGATTTAGAAATCAACTATAGTTTCTCTTCCAGTTGTTTTCTCCTTCCCTTATCTTTTTCCCTTTTTTGGATGCCTAGACTCTATACTTCCTAGCCTTAAGTACAGACTCTGGAACAACAATTACATCACAAGGTTTTGAGCATTATATATGGACTCAAAGACTTGACATGGTTAATGGGAAGAAACTAATACTTATCCAAAGTACAAACCTTCTAGGAATCTAAGGCCAAACATGACTCCTAAAACCACCACAATCGACCCCTTAAGGTTGTAGGTACTTCTAGGGCTCAAGGGTCATGAATGACACCTTAAACCGCCATAGATTACCTCTTGAAGGGATATTTGGAATTCAAGTGGGGATATGGGAATCATTCAGATATTTTGATCATTTGGTATGGGTATTGGGTCACTGGACATGATTGAGAGAGGAAAACTAGACCTTAGGTCCTAAAGGAAGATTCTAGGAATCTAGGGCTAACAATGACATCTTGAACCACCACAAAGGACCTTTTGAGGGTATCCTTGGTTTCTATATGGGGATAGTCACCATTATGATATTTTTAACATTATGTATCCTAATTTAGAACTTGGATATGGCTAGGGGAACAAACCAAAGAGTGATTCCTTAAAGGAATCTTTTAGGATTTTGTGGCTAAGAATGACACTTTGAACCACTATAAATGACCTCTCAAGGCCATCCTTTTCCTCTAACTAGGTTTATAGATACCATTATCATTTTTATCACTAGGTATGGGTCTCAAGGCCTTGGACATAGTTAGGGGAGGAAACATGAACCCTAAGCTGAAAATAAATATTATATCCATCCAAGGCCAAGAAGGATGCCTTGAACAATCATGCATGGCCTTTATAGGATATCCTAGGCTATGGTTGAGGATGTTAGCTCCACTGGGTAGTTTTGAGTAGTTAGTATGTGTCTTGGGGTCCTATAAATGATCTAGGGAATAAGGCCATGCCTTGGGTCCTAAATAAAGATTTGAAGCACCCAAAACCATGAACAATTCCACAAAGAACCATACATTAGCTCTAAAGGGCACCCTTTATGTATAAGAAAATATGTTAGTGCCCTTACAAAGTTTTGAGCATTAGATATGGGTCTCAAGGCCTTGATATGATTGAGGGAGTTGGGGGGAGGGGGAGGAACCAAAACCTTATCCAAAGTATGAAACTTCTAGGTATCTAGGGCCAAACACGATGTCTCAAACAACCACACCCAACCTCTTGAGGTTTTAGGAAGATTCTAGGGCCCAAGGGCCATGAATGACAACTCAAATCACAATAGATGAAATCTCGAGGGGATCTTTGGCCTTCAAGTGGGGATATGCACATCATTAATCTATTTTGAGCACTAGTTATGGTTCTTTGGTCCTTGTAAATGATTAAGAGAGGAAATACAAGGCTTATGTCCTAAAGGAAGCTTCTAGGAATCTAAGGGTAACAACAATAGGTTGAAGCACAAAAAAGGACCTTTCTAAGGTATATTTGGTCTCCATATGGGGGTAGTCAACATTATGAGTTTTTGAACATAAATTATGACTCTATGTACCTTATATATGGTTAGGGGAGAAAATTAAGATGTAGGACCTAAAGGAATCTTATAGGTTTCTAGGCCAAAAATTACACCTTGAACCAACTGTCAGTTTTTCTTTCTCTTCTTGGGCTTCCCCAGGTTCGGATCTCAATATGTTTCCAACACTACCCTCTAAAAATTTTGGCCCTCCTGGTAAAACCGAAGGCAATGCTATGCACAGGGTGCACAATATAGTATCATCTAAGATATCTGTTGATACCGAGAGGCGGTTGAATCAGTATCAAGTACAATTTAAAACCTTTTTCAATTTATACTTAAACCATTCAATTATATCCAATGGGAAATGAACAATAGTATAAGAGTTACACCAATACAACACAATACACCATGCACAATATATGAGAAATAATCAATAGTTATTGTTCAAGGGAAGTAATGACCTCCAAAGGTAGCTACAGCTTCAAAATGTAAAGGGAGGGATAAACCTCCAAGAGAACGATACAATCCTCCAATATAAAGAGAGGGTTTAATTATCCATCTTTTCCCCTTGCTTCCACCCAATAATATATGAGAGATAATAAATCTTTACATTAAACCATCACCATCAACCAACCATCACATAGAACCTAATGATGCTTCCTAAGACTTCTTCAATTTATGAAATTCTTCAATTCTTGGAATACTTTGATCCTATATATAATATTGCTCAATTTATTTTTTGAAACTTCTCCAAGTTTCACTCCTTTAATCCTCCCAAAAAGAAGTTATAGAGAGAATGGTAGACCTTGTTCAATTCTGGTTTATTCATAAGACCGAACTTGTACAGAATGCCTCATGCTCAATATTTAACATCTGATTCTGAAACTCACACAAAAGAAACTAAAGTCTGTACTATTTCCAATTCAATTTTTACTACATGTGTATTCTCTATGAATAAGTTATGACTGGTTTACCCGAAACACTTGTTTATTGACTAGCTTTAGGACTGGTCAAAAACCCTATCTTCCATAGAGTGTATCTCCATAATTGTAGTGAATCAAGAGATGATACTTTTACCACAGGTACCTTGATATGTCTTTTCAATCCCATAGAAATGTCACCATCTGAATCGTTCTAGAAAATAAGTTATATAGAAAATGGTAAGATGACCTGAAAATAGCATACCTTAGAACAAATCACCAAAAGACTTCATCCTCCCTTGAAATCTGACCTTCTCTGCTTTTGATTTCCTATGAAATTCGACTTTTGTGTCAAATGAATGTATAATGATATTTATTTATACCATTTATGTCACTTCCTTTTAACATTAGGGCCGACCTGACACTTTCTTATTTTGTAATTCTATTTTTTAATTATCTTTAGGGACTATATGTACTTCCTTATTCAATTCAATTTGTCATCTTCAAAAATTCATTTCTCCTCAACCATAAGGATCCATGTGACATGCCACATACCACCGGAAACAACATGATATATACTATCCATCCATGGGTGTTGTATCTGCATGTGCATTTTCCTTCATGTCCAAATACCTTTATCAATCTTGCGGTCCAAAACCCATGACTAGGGTTGACATCAATGACAACAACCAATCTTCCAACATAACCCAAGGGAATATTATAATGTATTTTCTAAAATACTAAGGCTTCAGAAATAAACCGTGTCATCCTTAGTTACTTTGGGGAGAGGAACGAACTCCAAGTGGAAAGAAACAAGCTCATGGAGAGCCATGTGTTATTTTTGGTCTTTGGGACTTTTTTTCCTTGGACTCCTTTTGTGTGGCTTCTACATTCTCTCTCTTATTCATGTCTAGGATGTATATGTTGTTCGTTCTTCTTGTTGTAGTTGCAACGAATCTTCCCACGTTATTTTCTTTGATTTTACATTTTCAGGAGTCAAACGTAAGAGTGTATCTTTGATCACATATTTTGCTGACACTGAGGAGATTATGCTTCAGATATTCAACCAATAGGACTTTTCCTGCTTTTAATTTTTCACTTCCAAGATTTACAATTCCTTTTCCAAGTATTTTGGTAGGTGAGTCATCTCCAAATGCAACATTTACACCCTTTTTCTCCAAGATGACAAATTTGCTTTGATCTCGAGTCATATGAGATGAGCACCCACTGTATATGAACCATTCATCTTCTTATTTTCATTCTTTAGTGACTAATATTATTTGACAGTTTTCATTTTGTGGAATTTATTTCCTTTTCCATGTTGTAGTTGGTATACAGACATTTGGCATACAATTATTTCCTTTTTCATTCATCTCTCTGCAATCTCGTCCTTTGTGACCAAGATTATTGCACTTGTAACATACAATATTTTGATCCATTAATGGGTCAAATGGATTATAAATTTTGTTGACAGGTCTATGAGCATTTCCATATCTACTATTTTCACCATTCATGTAGCTTGCATAGTTATGTGTTTCATTGATTCTACAATTGATTTCCTTGTGTTCAAAATTTCCACAAGTATAACAACGTCCAAGAAAGAAAATTTGATACATGGGAGTAAGTGATCTTCTTTTTGGTGTCGTCCATATGGGTTCATGATCTATTCTTCTGTAATTTCCTTTATAATGATTTCTTTCATACCTGATGGGAGATGATCTTCTTGATGTCGCATTCCTTCTGAATTCTAGTCTTCTATATTGTTGTTCAACTTGTTCTAGAGTGTTGGTTTCATCATTTTAATCTTCCTTCTCTTGTTTTGTTGTTTTCAAACTGTCATTGTATCCTAGTCCTGTCTTTTCATTTAGAGATCTTTGATAGCTAAGGATCTAATCTATTTTTTCAATTCTTTTTTCAAACTTCATCTTTTCTGTTGTCAATAGTAGCTCCCCTTTTGCGTGATCCAATTCTTCTTTAAATTTCTCATAATCTTCTAATTGTTCCTTGAAGCTATCAATGGTATTTTCAAGATTGTAATTCTCTTCTTCACAACTACTCAATCCACCTTTTAATATTATGTTTGTGTTTCTAAGCTTGCTATTTTCAGTTTCAACATGATTCAACTTTTCAAGATTCTCATCTTCTTCTTCACTCTCTGCATTGTCTTTGTATACCCAAAAGGAATCAAGGTTGGTTTCTTCATCTGAATCTTCTTCAGAAATGATTTATTCTTCTTTAGAATTCTTGTGATCATCATCCTGGGTTTCTTGGGTTATGAAGAAGACTTCTACTCCATCATTATCTTCTTCATCACTCTTATCTGAGGAGATGTCATCATCCTTGGAGTAAAACATCTTTTTATTGTTGAGACTTCTCTTTTTATAGTAGTAGTTTTCAACAATATGTCCTATTCTACCATAGTTAAATCATTTGAGAGGAGACTTACCTTTGTATCTTCCACTTCCCTTCTAGAACCTTCTTACAAAATTTTCTATTTCTTCATCAAGGTCATTATCCTTGTCTTTTATCTTATTTATGGCTTTAAAGGCTGCTTCATTCTTTGGATGGTCACTTTCTTTATATATTCTCATTTCATCTGCTATAAGAGACCCATATAATTCATCCATTGTCATTTTGGTCAAGTCCCTAGTTTCTTCAATGGTGGAGACCTTAGCATCATACTTCAAGAGAAGTGATCTCAAAAAATTTTGAACAACCAAGGAATCATAGAGCTCTTCACCTAATCCTCTGATAGAATTAACAACTTCATCAACTTTAAGAAAATATGTTGCAATATCTTCCTTTTCATTCATCTTCAAATTTTGAAATTCTGCTCTATGTCGTTGAAGCTTAACCTGCTTAACTTTTGGATCACCTTCATAGATACTATTTAGTTTGTCCCATACCTCTTTAGCAGTGCTGCATCCCATCACTTTTCTAGCAATAGTTGGTGCCAATTCTCCTAGAATAACATGTTTGGCTTTTGAATTACAACTCATAATATTCTTCTCATTTGGATCGGTTGGAGCATTATTTGGGATTACATAGACATTTACAATTGAGTACCAAATGTCTCCTCCCAAAGATGTTAGGTAAGTTTTCACTCTATCACTCCAGTATGCATAATTTCTTCCATCAAATATTTGAATCCCATTTGAAATGTGCTCATGGTCATCCATCTCTGCTTAGTATATTCCTTCCAATGGTTAAAATGTTCTGAAGGCAACTTGCTCTGATACCAATTACTGATATTGAGAGGGGGGTGAATCAGTATCAAGTAAGATTTAAAACCTTTTTCAACTTATACTAAAACCATTCAATTATATCCAATGAGCAATGAACAGTAGTATAAGAGTTAGACCAATACACCACAATACACCATGCACAATATATGAGAAATAATCAATAGTTAATGTTCAAGGGAAGTAATGACTACCAAAGGTAGCTACAACATCCAAATGTAAAGGGAGGGATAAACCTCCAAGAGGAAGATACAATCCTCCAATATCAAGAGAGGGTTTGACTCTCCATACTTTCCCCTTCCTTCCATGAAGGAATATATGAGAGATAATAAAACTTTACATTAAATCATCACCATCAAACAACCATCACATAGAACCCGATAATTCTTCCTAAGACTTCTTCAATTTCTGCAATTCTTCAATTCTTGGAATACTCTGATCCTATAGATAATATTAATCAATGTATTCTTTGAAACTTCTCCAAGTTTCACTGCTTGAATCCTCCCAAAAACAAGTTATAGAGAGAATGCTAGACCTTGTTCAATTATGGTTTATTCAGGAGACCGAACTTGTATAGAATGCCCCGCGCTCAATATTTAACATCAGATTTGGAAACTCTCACACAAGAAACTATAGTCTGTACTATTTCCAATGCAATTTTTCCCACTTAATTTAGATTCTTTATGAATAATTTATCATTGTTTTTCTCGGAACGCTTGTTTATTGACTAGCTTCAGGACTGGTCAAAAACCCTATCTTCCACAGAGTGTATCTCCATAATTATAGAGAATCCAGAGATGAAACTTTTACCATAGGTACCTTGATATATTGTCTCAATCCCATAGAAATTTCACCATTTGAATCATTCTATAAAACATGATATAGAGAAAATGGTAAGATGACTTGAAAATAACATACCTTAGAACACGTCACCAAAAGACTTCATCCTCCCTTGAAATCCGGCCTTATTACTTTTGATTTCCTTTGAAATTTTACTTGTGTATCAAATGAATGTATAATGATATTTATTTATACCATTTATGTCACTTCTTTTTAACATTAGGGCTGACCTGACACTTTCTTATTTTGTAATTCTATTTTTTAATTATCTTCAGGTCCTACATGTACTTCCTTCTTCAATTCACTTTGTCATCTTCAAAAATTAATTTCTCCTCAACCATGAGGATCCAAGTGATGTGCCACATACCACTGGAAACAACGTGATGTATACTATCCATCCATGGGTGTTGTATCTGCATGTGCATTTTCCTTGATGTCCAAATACCTTCATCAATCTTACGGTCCAAAACCCATGACTAGGGTTGACATCAATGACAACAACCAATATTCCAACAATATCTTTAATGGGTGACTGTAATACTCAGGTGTTTGCAATCTAGGGATGAGTGGGGATTTGTCTTTGCATTCTTCTTTTATGATGATTTAAGTATTTATAGTAATTATTCATCTTTAACCTTATGCATGCATGATGATACATCTAGGTAATCATTCATTTATAACATAATCATGAACATGAAGTACATATTCAATAAGAATCACACAAAAACAAGTTTTATTGTGGTCCACAAAGATCTGTTTTCTTTGCTCTTTTATTTAGTCTGCTGCAAAAGATTTCGCTGCGCACATTACATATCAATAATACAATCAAGGTAGAGGGTAGGAAACCTCTGTGAGGTGGACTAGATCACACTAGGATCCTCATCCCATGACCTAACCCTCAAAATGTACCTTAATCGACTCTTCTACAACATTATTACACTCGATAGTTCGACAAAGTGATATGATCATTTTCTTTCCTTGACTAAAATCCTCTTCTTAGACCTACTAGGTTCTTATTTATACTATTTTACAGGCTTATATCCATTACAATCCTTATGAAAAAACCCAACCCTATCATGGTTAGTCTTTCCATCCTGTGCATCGAGTTTCTTTTCCTCCTACATGTTTCCTTTCCTTCTTTTTCTACATGTTGTTTTCTTGCCACCTGTTGTGTGTGCTCCAAAATTAGGTATTCCTTTCTAAAAGTAGGTATTTCCCAAAATAGATATTTTCTCCAAAAATAGGTTTCCTTCTCAAAATAGGGTTGCTCCCAACAAGCCCCCAACACTGATATGTGGCTCATCCCAAGCCACTTAGGTGGTGCACCCTCCCTATACCTCGGTGTCCAAACTTTGGAACTTCTCTACTATATCATTTTTTTTTCCCTCATCTGCGTAGCTTTTCCTACTAGCAACTCGTTTGTTTGTTTTTTTATCTCGTACTACATTAATGCTATACCCTCTGACTGTGCATGTGCCCTACTCATCTTCTCTTCCTCTAGCTGCACAATCATCTGTGGTGATTGTTCTTGGAGGGGTTCCAATTCGACTTGTCTTTCTTTCTTATTTGTCTACGTTGTATTCAACCCTCTCTGCAGGGTATTCATTTCTTGAGTACCCTTCAAGCATTCCATGATACTTAATATTTTATGCCATTACTTTAGCTCCTATATGGGAGCACTGATTTTCTCCTCTTGTTGGTCCTTTTCATCTTACTCCAGAATGGTCCATATCTATGCGGTTCTGTCAGAGAACTCTTCTACTTCCCTTGATCCTTTCGCCATATCCATTATCTGGAGTGTGGATTGATGTTCTCTTTGTTATTAAACCTCCGAAGGAGTTGTAGGATTGAGATTTTCTTTGAGCTCCTCGAATTCCTGCTTATATCCGTCAATTGTTTGTGAAATCATTTTGATTTTCTCCTCTGCACTCATCTTTGTTGCTTGTGCGTTGTTTGGGATGTGATTATATACCATTGTTAATCCATGTTCTAACTTATCCATTCCTTCTTTCTCCTCCTTTTTCTCCGCAATTAGTTTTTCACATGTGATTTGTAACATTTCGATGACTCCTCTACCCAGATCCAAGTTTGTCACATCTGCGTGGGATCTAGATTGCATTTCTTGAATTATGTTGGCGTGGAGTCCATATAGTGCCTTGGTGGGTATCTGCACCATAATGAATTCAAATTTCTCCACTTCCCCCATGGGTTTCTACATAGTCTCCTGATCCATTATGATCATTTGGTGAGTTACTTTGAATGTCTCCCTTCCTTGTACTACAAACTATATTGTCTCCTCTCCTTCTTTTTGCGTATGGTGTCGTTGTGTCTTTTCTTGTTGCTACAATGTGGCTTGTGGTACTTCTTAAATATGTACATGTTGTAGATTTTCATGTACTTCTATGATCTTGGCCATGATCTCTTCTCATTGTTCCTTTTCAATACAAACTGTCTCTTCCCCTCTGTCTTGGACGTTATCTGTAATGAATTCAACATCATCCTCTATTAGGGTGATGGATGGGTCTTCTGTGACATACTTCCTCTTTTTCCACACCTCTTCTAACTACGTTGGCTTCCTTGTTGTCTGTGAGGGTTTCTCCCCCCTTGTTGTAACCTAGAACCTCTCTTCACCAGCTTGTGATGTATCCCCCTTTCCTTTTTGTGGATGGATGCTTGTTCTTCTCAATGTTTCTATCCTCCTTCATATTTTCGATATTGCACTAGTTCCATACGACTAATTCCATGTTGCAGCCTTTCTAGTGTTATCGATTGGGATGTTTGTTTTTGTTGAGGAACCTGCTTCAGCCTTTTCCTTGGGCTTGGAAGATTGTGTTGCGACTGGAATTGTCTCTAGTTTTGTTACTAACATCTACCACTACATAGGCCAGTCTTTTATTATCTAGTCAACTTCTTCCTTGGTGATACAATATTGCATTGCCAGCCATGCCTTCTTTGGATCCCTTGTAGCCTGGATCCATATGTGGTGCCTAGATTCCTTGAACCTGGATATCCATTTTTTTCATGTATTGCCTTCATAGCTATGCACCACACATTGATTGTGCATTGTTGTATTTATTCCAACAACATTGCAAAAACTATGTTATTAGCTTGTTGTTTTTTATTGTCCTTGGCTTGCCAGAGGGACCCATATCATGCCGCATAGCATTTTCCTTTCCTATCCAGGAAATATGAGAAATTTGGCTCATGCCATCATGAAAAATATATAACAATGATAAGACAAGAGTAATGGAACTTGGTTCCACTATCCTGTTCATCTCTGCAATCCACCAAAAATTGGTTCAGCAGGTATGGTGTCGAACTAAACATAACTCCTTTCATGCACTACCCGACTACTGCAATAACTCTTGTTGGCGCTTCTTCTTTTATACATTTCCTCAGTAGATTGAAATACATAAGCTTGCTGGTGAACCTTGTCACAATGTCATTAATATTCTTGAGCACAATACCCTTGTTTCCCCGACTAGTTCCAAACTGTACTTTGACCAGCTCGATGGTTTCCTTATCGTGAACGGTGTTATCCAAGTGTTCCTCTAGATGTGCGCTGAATGTAGGTAATCCTGTGATCTTGGAAATCGGCACCACATCCAGTTGTACTGGGATATACATCCAAAGGATGCCTCCATGTACGCAGGTGACTAGTTGTTTGATGCAGATCCCAACGTTTTTACCACGCCCAAAGTGAAATATATCCAAGAGTTTCATTATGACAGATTTGTATAGCCTTGTTATCCACTAAGAAATATCCATTATTGGTTTCCCTAGGGGTCCAATTTCCCTTTTGTTTTCTAAGTAAGTCTCTTCAGCCAAATCTAGGAATTTGGTCACATCACGCACATCGCAGTCTAAGTTTCTAAGTTTTGGTACATTTCCCAGCATATCGTCCACATTGAAAACTGTGTATGGGAGATATGGGAGTGTGATGTCCATGGCATCCCGCACATTTCATTTCTTCCCAAAAACAGATGGGCATGCCTCAGTTGCTTCTGCATCCTATTCTCCCCTCTCGGAGTTTGACTAGTTGATGATGTCCTCGACCAACACCTTCTCTCCCTCGTGGGTCTATCATTTTCCTGTCGTTTCATCAGGTTTCACATGCGTTTCAGGGTTAGGGTTCAGAATACCATTAAGGGTCCCGAAAATGTTCCCTATTTCCCCTTACGAAACTGTCAATGTTCCCTCTTCAAGTCATGTTGGGGTGATCAATTATGTGTCTGAAGGGGTGATATATTCCATTTTGACCACGTTCTCGGGCTATCTCATTATTTCCTCGCGCCTTTGGCCATGCCGAGTAACCCATACATACTGACCTAGAGCATCGAACTTTGGTGGGGTCAACTTCTCTCCAATTCACACACTCTCTTGCTTCTTCATAAATTTCTAGATAGGGCACACACTTTGTATCTCCCTCTGTTCTAAAAAATCATTAAGTGTTGAACGAACATGTACTTCCTGCCTTTTATAGACTCATTCGTAACTATTTTTCACTTTTTGTGTGCATTTGCATTGATTGTAATTTTCCCTACGCGCTGTCTTCCAATGTTGTCACAATAAATGTTGTGCGTGACTTTTTTCGCACTTTCTTGTGGTTCAGTCAAATTCTGCATTGTTTTTTGTTTTTCTTCCTTTTTTTCTATTTTTTTATTCTTCTATTTCTTCTTTTCCCCCTTTTTATTTTTTGTTTATCTATTTTTTGTCCTAATATCTCCTATAGTACACTATTTACACATATTTCTTACTACACTGTAACTTTTAAGGGTTAGTAGGCCGATTGTCCCTGTACAGTTTCAGTCGACTATCGTTGATCATGCCTTTCAGTTTTGTTCCTCCCAAGTCCTTTAGCTATATATATCCCCCATCTATGACATTCCTTACTTCATATGGCCCTATCCAATGCAATCTAAACTTACCAGGGTGTTGGAAGCATTTTTTTCCATAAAGAATAACTAGGTATCCCTCCTTAAAACTTGTCTTTTTAATATGTCTATCATGCCAAGATTTGTCTCTTTATTTTTTTACTTCCTGGTGAAATCCTACTAGAATATTGTCCTCTTCCATTTCCATTATTTGACTTGACCGCTCATGTATGCATCGATGTTCGGTCAGGTTGGTAATTGTTGCTACCCGCAGACTGGGTACCATAAATTCTAATGGCACCATTGGTTCCTTCCCATACACAAATATGAATGACGTATGTCCTTTCAAATTATTGCATGTGGTCCTATATTCCCATAGTACTATAGTCCCAATCATCCCTTTTGATATTTCAAATCTTTTTCAAAGAATTTTCCAAAATTGTATTGAAAGCTTCTATTGTTCTGTTTGCTTGAGGGTGATATGGTGTACTCTTCTAGTGATAGAATTCAAAATCCTTAGTCATAACCCTGATGGTATTATTTATAAAATGAGTTCCTTAGTCACTCATTAGAATCTTGGGACATCCAAATCTGGTGATCACTTTTTCAAATAAGAAGTATGTTGTTGTCTCTGTGCTGCAATCTTTGACTGGTGATGTTTCTTCCCATCTGGTTAATTATTCAGTCATAGTAATGATATATCTATCTCATGAACTTTTTTTTGGTGTATTTAATAGGTCCAAAAAAGTCTATTTCCCATTTTTCAAATACCTATATAGTCACTTATGGTCTTATGGGCATCTCATCCCTTCTGTTGGGTTTGCTAGCCCTCTGATAGACATCACATTTCTGGCAATATTCCTTGGCATATTTATGGACTATTGGCCACCATAATCCTGTGCCCAATACCTTCTATGTAGTTTATTTACCTACATAGTGTATTCCATCTATACCTTCATGAGCTTCTACCAAAGTTATGGGTCGTTCATATTCCAATACACACCTTCTCAAAATGCTATCTGCGCCCATATTGTATAAATGTCCTACAATAAATTGATAGTCTGTAGCTTTGCTACCAAATTTTTATTCTACGTAGTGCGAAAGTCCTGTGGTGAAACCCATTTACTTAAGTATTCAATAATATCAACAAAGTATTCATCAACTACATGTACTGAAAATAATTGTGCGTTGGATAATTTGTCTTCCAGGTTAGTAGGTTCTTCTCCATTAGTTACCCTTGACAGGTGATTAGATCCTGCATTCAGCTTCCCTAGTTTGACTATCACTTCGAAATCAAATTCTTGGAATAATAATAGCCATCTACAGATCCTCACCCCCAAAACTAGATTTTTGACTAGATATTTGAGGGAAGAATGGTGTGTGAACATTTTAAAGTGTTTACCTAGTAAATAGTTCCTGAATTTCTGAAGTGCATATACCATGGCTAGGCCTTCTCTTTATGTGGTATTGTAATTCTTCTTTGATTCTGACAAATTTGTTATTTCAAAGGATATAGGATGGTCTAAATCCCCTGCTCCTCTTTGAGCCAAAATTTCTCCAAGTGGTATGGATGATGCATCTACATGCATATGAAATGTATTTTCCCAATATGGGAATACTATTATAGTTTTTTTTAGAATATTTTATTTTAAATTTTCCAACCCCTGATGACAATCGTCATTCCACTGAAATCTAGTATCCTCCTTTAACAATTTTTCCATTGGTGCAATAATCTGTGCATACCCCTTTATAAATTTATTGCAATACCCTGTATGTCCCAGTGTTTCTCTTAAATGGCGCACTTACTTTGGTTGTGGTAAATTCACAATGACGAAAATCTTAACAGGGTCCACCAATAAACATTGTTTACACACTATATGTCCCAACAATATTCCAAAAGTTGTACCAAAAATTCATTTCTTGATGTTTAATGATATCTGACATTGCCTGCATCTTTACAACATTAGTATTAACACTGTTGCATGGTCCTTTAAAAGAATCTATACATTCCATTCATCCAGATATACTTCTAGAAACTGATGTATGAATTCCTTAAAATAAGTTATGAATACTCTTGAAAATATGGTTGGTGCATTCTTCAGTGCAAATGGGATGACTGTATATTGGTAGGATCCCCATTCCGTAGAAAAATTAGTCTTATACATGTCCTCTGGAGCTATTTTGATCTAATGGTAACCTGTGAATTCATCTGTAAATGAATATGATTCCTCATCTCCAACATTTTCTAAGACCTCATCTGTAAAAGGGGTAGGGAAAGGGTCATGTAAGAAAGCATCATTAACTTTCATAAGATCTATAGAAATACTTATCCCTCCTTTATTCTTTTCTTGGAATACCATAGGAGTGATCCATTCAGATTCCTCTACTAGTTCTATAATACCAGCTTCCAACATTCAATCAATTTCTTCTTTTACTTTCTTCTTATACAATAGATTCAACTTGTAAGGTACTTTCCTAATAGTTCTAGCCTCAGGTTTGAGGGGTATCTTCATATCTCCTATCTCTCCTTCTATTCCTTTCATCGATGTAAAGGTCATTGGAAATAGGTCACTGTATTCATGCAGTAACTATGTTATTCTTTCTACTATTTGTTCATCCCAATAGTCTCTAATGCTTTCCATTTTAAGATTGTCAGTCATCCCAATGTTGAATTTATTAACTTTGATTAGCGCAACAAATACTTTTGACGCTAGATATCGATCTTCCACCTCTCTTTATCCTTCAATCTATGTAATATGAATGTTGTGTGGGTCATCTTCATCATGTGCTTCTTCTTCGATATGATAACATGAGAGTAATTCTTTGACTGTATGTCTATTTGTTTGTTGATATTCAGTCATGATTTCAACATCTGGTTCATAAATAAATATCACTCCCCATAAAAGCTTCAACACCAAATCAATGTTGGGGCTCTCATGTTCAAATGATAAAGTCACTACAAAGTTTTTTTGTAATGCTGTCCATTTTGTAGTGCCTCTACACATCTCCTCATCTATATAAAATTTTGTTGGGATACCTTCCAATTCATGGATAAAGTGATGATGCCATTCCTTTGGTGGTGTCATCCTCCATTGTGTTATACACTTCTCTAAGTGTTCAACTAGTGTTCCTTTCCCATCATACTTCGATACTATATTTATCTGTGGTTCTGCACCAAATATAATGCATGGTATTCGTTTACATTGATACCAATCATGAATTGTTTCTTTGTGTGCAACCCACCTTCTTGTAGGTGTTGCCTTGATTGAAATATATAGGGATAAGATCCTCTTATTTTCTAACACTTCCTCTTCATATTTTGTCATAAATTCCTCTAAGTCATTCAACCCATGAAAATTGGGAGGTTCTCTTATCTCTGTACCATCCCATCTTACTACCCGATCTATTCTTATGCACCTCCATGTGGAAACTTCATGTAATCTGTTGTTCTTGAGTTTATACTTTAAGTCTCTAAAGTATAATTTCAAGGCATCTGTAAGATAGAAGGAAAGAAGAGAGAAAAAAATAGCTAATTAACAAAAAAAAACAAAAGGTTAAAGTCGATTTCTCAACTGTCTCTGTCGGAGTTCCCAGTTTTCCTGAACGTTGATATCTCCTTCAATTTCTGCCCACAAACATTCGATTTCAACCCAATTATTTTTTGTTTGTAAGATAGTATTAAATAAATTTAGAGAAATGTTGGTTTGATCTGAAATAGCGAGTTCAACATTAGGTTGTCTTGTAACTTGTACTGTCATGGAAGATAAAAGTAAAAGGGGATAAGATTTTGTGTTTTACTTTTAGGCTTAGCTATCTCTAACCCACAATTTAAGAAGGACGGGGTTAAAATACGAATTAAAGAAATGACTGGATTAAAGGTTGTTTCTTGTATTTGAGTTAAAACTTAAAGAAAAGGAAACACACATGATGTGAGAAAAAAATAAAACTATTAACAAGGTGAGGCATCTGTTTTAGAGGAATCTCACATTGAAAAAGGAAAATATAAGGAAAGAAGAATATTAATGAAGCATATGAAGTTGTGATCCAAACATTTTAGGCCTTGTATCAGTTGATAACTGATACAGAGGAAAGGCTGTAAATGATTTGAATAACAAAGATATCTATTTCCATAGTAGAAGTTGTACTAAATTGTAGTAAAGCATTTATTAATAAAATACATGAAAGAAAGATGAAAAGATAGAGAAACACATAACTCAAATTTGGCAAGATCCAGAATCTTCAATTTGATTTTTTTTTTAATTTAGAATTTTTTATAGATGTCTTCGTCATAATGCCCTTTTTTAGAGAAAGAAAAATCACCCTGGTCTCCTCTTTTTTTTTTTTTTTATACAAGGTCGTCACTATTTGATAGTTAGTGATTGCCTACATTTTAGGAAAAAGAAATAAAAATAGTTACAAAAACTGCAACATTAACCATTGCATGATTAACTTTCCATCTGTTTACCCTTCCAAAAGTGTAAATTTATGAACGAGACTTCACTATTTTGTTGAAGTATCCCCCTCTTTTGAAGTTGTGCATTCAACACACCTCTCTAAAAAGTGAACAAAAATCCTGGGTGGTGTCGGAAGATTTTTAGTTTCAAATAAATAAAACTTTCTCCGTACCTTCGAAAATTGATCTTCAAAACTTTTATCAACGAACCTGATCATTTGCAATTTCAAATTACGTTGTACCAACCATCCGTCTATCTGGTCCATATTAATTTCTCTTAATTGTGAAATTTCTGCCTGAACCTCCTATAAACTCTCTTTGTAGGCTGACCATTGTTTCACAATATTTATTTTCTCTAGTATTTCAGAGAAATCATTCCTTCCAATTCCCAATGCTTTCTTATCCAGAGAATCAAAGATTCCTTTGCAGTCATCTTTGATTTCTTTGACCAATCTCTTTTTCTCAACTATATTTTCTTCCCATGCCTTCAACACAATGTCTCCTCTTATCTGTTCTATGTAAGAAAGTTTTAAATCTATTGGCACCTCCCTGTTTCTTGAACATGTGATAACTTTCTGAAAGGTATTCCTCACTGCTTTAGCTTCTTTTTTCAGTGAACCAATGTTATCGAGAAATCTGCTTACCTCTTGAAAATAATTCTGGATGATCTCTATTTTGGAGATCAATTGTTGTTGTTCAGTTCCTATCTTTATATGAATTTCTAATGAGAGGGTTTCAAAAGATTTTAAATCTATGACCCGGCCTTCTGTTAGACTTAACTTCACCTGCAATTGATTTACAAGTTCCCTTTGTTGAGAAACTTGTACTTGACTCACTTTTATTTTCCGATTCATCTCATCAAGGCTAGCTTTAAGTGATTGAATTTAGTGTTTTTCAGCAGTTCTGGCCTGCTCTAGGATTTTATTGATTTCTTCTCTGATACTCTTCTCAGCATTTTTTAACTGATCCTGCAGTTGAGCTATCACGTGATTACTTTTCTTTATCCTTGTCTTCATGTTTTCCATAGTAAAGAGGTTTTTCGTGGCCATGGCTCCCATAGAGACTGCTATCTCTGTAGAAAAATCCTCCTCTTCCATTTTGTGACCATCAATTAAGACCTTGTGATTCTTTACCATGCCCCCTTCTCTCATATGCATTTCTTGTTTCACAATAGCTTTCCTTTTCCTGCTAAAAAAATAATCTGAAGGTGGAATTTCATCACTGGAAATTGGGGTATGGTCACTTACATATATAGATCCCTTTTTTGGGAATCCAAAGGTGGATTGTAGAGGGGTTAAGGATGTTATAGGGATTCCTAACTCTGTAGACCTTGTTTCTCCCACAATCTCAGGTATAATGATATCAACAATAGGTGATGAAAGAGGGGTTTACCTACCAATTTCGGGAGGTGTCCTGGGCCTCATCTCTGCTTCTGTCTCTGGGTCTTCTATCTGTAATCCCTCTTCATTTTGTGAAGAGCCTTCAGTTTCCTGAGGAAAATCTTCAGGATTGGATTTATCTTGCGCTTCTTGCCTGAAAACCGGAGGAGCATCTCCTTGTTCTCGAGGAAGGGAAATTGCTTCTCCCTACAGTACTTTGGGGAGACCACTCTACCTGTGCCTCTGGAAGGTCTGGAAGCTAATTTTCAATTCAGACGGAAGTGCCTGTATTCTTTGTAATACTTCTTCATAGGTCTTAGTTCCCTTAAACAGGTCGTCACAAGGGGACTCTTCGTGCTCATAAGCCTTCATATTACAGTGGGACATGTGTTTTCCCACTAACTGGTAAGGATCATGCTTCCTATGCTAGAGGTTTATCAATTTAACTTCTTCCAGTGCCGATGCTTCAACTTTGGCATGACCTAAGTTGAGCAATCAGAATTTTCCAATCTGAATAGGAAAAGCTGGCCAAAATTTCTTTTGAGACATTTTCAATTCTACCCTTATTCCACCTGTAACAATTTGGTGAGCCACCTCCTTGCATACCAGTCTGTCAAGGAGGAATTTTGGAAGGGCATGTGGAGTAATCAAGCATCCGAAAACTCTAATGTACAAAAAATTATCTTCTATGAACCAGTCGGTGATTTTCTTGAGATTTCCTACAACTGATTCTAAAATGCGGGGAGGAAAACAATCATACAACATCTAGTGTAGCGGTATTACCACGAAATGACAAATTTCATAGAACGAATCTTTGGCATTTTCTTCCCAAATCCTAGAATGATATTCATGAATTGGGTCTGGGTAAGTCGGATTCCAACTCCAATTCATCAGAGGAAAAGGAGTTGAGAAGCATATAGCATCTATGAGGTACGCCGACATGTAAAAGGCTACCAGTTATCCCTTTTCTCTAGAAGTATGATAGTCCATGACCTCCTTTGCCATGTTATCGGATAGAATCTTAGCCCAATTAAAACTCTAACCCTCTGCTGCTTCATGTAAAAGTGGTACCTATTCTTCAGGGAAATGGGTGGGACTTTTCTTACCAAAAATTCTACACAACATCATTGCTACATAAATCATATATTCATTCAATGAGGCCGTGGCGTAAACACCATGGGTGTCAGCCCTGAACTTTCCCTCGTTTCTCCACCATTATTTGATGATGTCAGGATAGGTTTGGTCTGCTTCAAAACATTCTTTCCTCTGAAAATTACTTACAAAATCTTGATTATAAACATACTTGGGACTAGGAGATAATTTATACATTACTTGTACATGTTTTGGTCTAAAAGAGACAATAACGACCCCTCGACTATCCATAATGCTCCTCATATTTACGTCAGTTCACTCCAAGGCCCAAATAATCATGTCATTATAGGCTGTGAGTCATGGCCATGAAACTATTTTGTGGAGCTCAGACTCTGTTATATCTCGAAACTTGTTGTCAACGTCATGAGGGAAATTTTTTATTTCGTAATCCAGAGTCTCGAAGATCTGTCTCCAGGATTTTATGGAATCGATGGCATGCGGTGTTGTATCATATATGACATCCCCATCTAGACTCGATCCTTCTGTGATCTATTCTCTTTTCCTAGGTGCCTTCTTAGGTGCCATGAAATTGGTGCTATATTAGAGATCTGTTCACAGAGAAATGTGTTTAAAACTAGGAGAGCGTGAATAGTTTCATATGTAAGGGATAACTTATGAAGTTCGAAAAATAAGAGTTATCAATCTTATATTTCACATTTAAACGTGCGTACAGATGGAGACGTCAAAAAATAAATGCTCTTTTAATGGAAAGATATACCTGGAGATACGCTTTCATGTCGAAAAAATATCTTCACTTATCCATTATCAATACTGCCATATATCGGCAATTTCGAAAGTGAAGTTTCGAAAAACACTGCCCTCCTCAATTTTGGAAATGCGAAAAGTGGATGAATTCTCATTAACCTTGTTTTAAAAATAATTAATCTAAAAATTAAACCTTGTTTAGAGATAAACACGATTTCACGTTTCAGAACTTCGAGGATCCTGTTGTCGAGGGATAAGTCACAAGCAATCCCTGAATCGCAAAATTGCGAAGAGATTAGTGAGGCACTAAGACATGTATTACAACTTAAATAAAACTAGGTTGATAATTATTTAACCTTTTAAATTTTCGGTAAAACAAGGATCGGGAGTCTAAGGGTTGAGAATTTCGAAGCGCTTCAGCATAGAGAAAAACCCAAAACGTGAAATATTAAGGGGAAGATAATTATTTTTTTAAATTTAAGTAATTATAGGTTTCAAGAGTACTTTATGGAAAGCAATGGGAAAGGTAACCTTCATTTCTCCCCCCTTTTAAACTCTTCCTTTACATATAAAAAACTTTTCGGGATATCGACACCGGGAAAAAGGAAAGGCTGAGACTCACGCTTTGGGAAAAGATGAATTCTGAAAACCCGAAAAGGAAAAAAGCTCATATATCCCTTTGATTAAGGGAAACTCCATGGCTTAGGAGAAATTAAGCCTAAGTTTTTTTTTTCTTTTGAAAATAGAAAGAAAATTAACCTTCGTGTCAACATTTTGGCTCCATCTAGGGATATCGTCTCCTTGTGGGACAAGAAGAACTTGTAGATCGAGTGTCGTCATTGGGAAATGGATTCAATAGTCTTAGATTCATGAAACACCAGAGTAGTATCTTGACACTAAAATGAAAATCTCTTCAAGACCAAAAATCTGACTATCTTGAGCAGGATTTTCAATAAACTTCTCCTGAAACTGAGCTCAAAAATGTGTAAGATAATCAAGACCAAACTAATCATCCTATTAGGTTTCATGTGGTTCTGTTTATCTCAAGGTAAGTATTTTTGTTGTTTTTTCTAAGGATATCCCCAAAATCTATGATAAAATTCGACCGAAAGGAAGAGAAATTACCAGAACGTCTTGTAATTCATGTATGACAGCTTTTAACAAATACAAGGATATTTCTTCACTACCAGCGAGCCTGTTCAGTACCCCGGTGAAGTTATCTGACTTCCCATATTGAATTTACTTTCATCACTTCATTGTTTTCAAGCATTTAAATGTTGAGATGAGGGAAATCAATAAATGAATTTCCTTTCTTCATCTCTTTGGACTAGATGGGGGCAATCAATATTGAATTTCCTTTCACCATCTGTACATATTTATTCTTTTATATTTTTGAAGTTGGGGCAATCAACGAGTATACGATATACTAGGGAAGATTATCTATTTTGAAAAGAATCAAAATCTGTCAACTCATTTAGATAGTTCCGGGTTAATCTTCTTTCCTACATTCAAAAATCGTGAGCTTCAAAGAACTTCTTAAGGGAAACCTTCTGAATTTTAGTCTAGGAGACTTCCTTGAGTAAAAAGAATCAGTTATTCATGTTAGGATAACTAGTAAGGTTAGGATTAACCTAGACATGTTTGTGATCTAGTTAAAGGAAAAGAATTTTCTTAAAAAACACAGCCCACGCCCTTTCTCGAGATTTTGTTTAAGAGTTTTCAAGACTAGAGTGAGACCTCTTCTGATGCCAGGAAACTTTTGAGGTTGGATCCCCATGGTTAAGAGGGAAAAAGGGTTTACTATGGCTTAGAGGAGGGTAAAGAAGGGTCCCTATACATACATACATACATACATACATACATACATACAAAATTATAATGAAATCATTTGCATTTCTCAAAGACTTTACCCCAAAATTTTAATTTGCATTAGCTGATATATTACCCATCTGAAGATTACTCATTCGTTACCTTTATCATTGTGAGATACTCAATAAGAATACCTGCATGTCACCTTTCTGCATTTCAAGTTTAGCTATCTCGTGAGAAAATTTTCCCTGCGAATAGCATAAAATTATAATCGTTAGGACACATCAAGAAAAGAAATCCTCCCCCTTTTTTTTTGAATCTTGTACAAAAGCATGAAAACAAACCGGTATGTACAATAAGAATTTAGAAAACATATTATTGCATGAAGTGTTTAATATGCCGCCTGTTTACAAGGGCGTTGAGGATGTCTCCATCCATGTTTTCTAATAACCAGGCATTTTTTCCCTCCGAGGATAAAATTCTGTATGGATCGGACCAGGTCGGATCGAATTTACCATGCTTTTCGGCGTCCTCTTTTCTGTCTTCCCATTTAAAGACCAAATCACCTAGGAGGAATTCTCTATCTTTAGCCTTTTGATTAAACAAGGATTTCATTTTATCCTGATATCTTTGTAACTTTTCATTTACTTCGGCCCTATTTTGTTGAACTTTTACCAACTGGTTTATCCTTCTGGTAACATCATTGGGTTCTTCATTTGAATCCTGCCAGAGCTTCATCACTTGTAGGGCTAAGTTTATTGGCAAAATGACATCAATTCCATATACCATTTGGAAAGGGGAAATCCCAATTTACCTTTTAGTACTTATTATGTTGGCCCACAATGCATATTTTAGATGAATATGCCATGCTTTCTTGTTTTCAACTAAAATCTTTTTTATCACTTCAATTAGGATTTTGTTGGATGATTTGGCCAGACCATTTCCTTGTGGATAGTAAGTTGTAGAGTTTCCTAGTATGATGTTATATTTTTGGAAATTTTTTATCATGGCCATTGATTTAAATTCTTGTGAATTATCAGTGATTATCTTTGTGGGGCACCTGAATCTGGATAAAATATTATCTTCCAAGAAACTGATTACCACCGAATCGATTGCATTCCTGGTGGGAATAGCTTCCACCCTTTTAGTGAAGTAATCAATGGCTATTAGGATCCATTTGTGTTGCGCGTTGGAGTGTGGGTAAATTTCTCCAATGAAATCAAGTCCCCATTGTTGGAAAGGGCTTCTGTTTTAACTGGTATAAGGGGTAGAGTTGGGATCCTTTGTCTTCCTGCGAACAACTGGCAAGGGACACAATTTTAAACGTTGGTGTTCACTTCTACGAACAATTTGGGCCAGTAGTATCCGGCTCTTAAGATCTTGTAAGTTGTTTCTTGCCACGCATGATGTCCTCCACAAAATCTGATATGGAATTCATCTATAACCCCCTCTGTTTTAGTTTTGACTAAACACCTCAGTAAACAATCCAAGGGGTCTTTCCAATAAAATTTAGTAGCTATGATACAGTACTTTACAGCATGTGACTTTAACGTCCTAGATTTTGACGGGGTTAACTTAGTAGGATATAGGAGCATAAGTAGGTAATGGACGAGGTTGCGATACCACACTGAAGTGGAAAACTTATATTGAATCTCGATCATAGGTGCATTGTCATCAAGCTTGTTTATTTCCAGATATCCCACAGTCTGTTGCAATTGATTTATCCCTAGTGCTTTTAAGTTCGATTCAGTAAGCAATTTGGCCAAACCCTGACCTTTAATAATTTTAGTTGGTTTGAATTCTAGGTCAAACTCCTACATCTTATCCAACCACCTGCCTCTTCTTATGTCATTGTCTGGTTGCACTAGGATATCTTTAATAGAGCTAGAAGATATATAAGCAGTGACTTTCGAGTGCAATACATATGTTATGAAAGATTTGAGGGCTTTCACCATTGCATAGGCATGTTTCTCCAATATGTTGTATTTCAACTCAGCGTCCTGTTGAGGGGCGAAACTGACCGTCCGTCAACTGGGAGAGTGGAACCGGTCCGGGGTTGTCTAAATAACCCAAGCCGTTTGGTATGGACCACCCTGACGAGTTTAACGGCTCCGTTGGCCGCTCTAAGGTCTCGCAAGGGAACCGAAGAGAAGATTTGATCTAAGTTAAGTGATCTAAACTAAGGAAACTAGAAACTAATAAAACAAACTAAACTAACTATACTAACTAATTATAAACTATGCTAACTATTCTATCTACAAGATACTAACTATGATCATAATAACTCAAATCAACTACCTAATTGTCAGTTATAATCATTCCTTATTTACAAATATACAATATGGACAGATTACAGATTTG
>ML778398.1:436014-463161 GCA_009831015.1 Picea engelmannii
ACGTCCAATGAGCATACCAATGCGTGCGAGTGTTATACCATAGTGTTCAAACATCCGACATGCAGTTCAAAACCCAAAATGATGCTCTCACCAATCAAACGTTTAATCAAGGTGTCAAATGCATAAATTGATACGCCAAGAGCTTATAATAAGGATCAACAGGAAGGATCACAAAAGATGAAACATAACCCCCATGCAGTTCAATGAATCGATGTTTAGGCAAGTCATAAAATGTGAATCCAAAGGCTTAAATGTCTTCAATAAAACTGAGTTATACAATCCATCGAAGTATGAAAACCAAACAAAGGATACTGCCGATCATGTAAAAATCAACAAAAAGATAAGTGCAGTACGCATGATGACGCAAAAGATATTGACAGTTTAGGTAACGATCGAAATGTGACCTCGAAAGGAGAAATTTCCATGCTTACAATTGATGAAGACTTAGCGAAGAGAAACGTGCGAAAAGGCGCAAAGAATAAATTCGTCGTTCATTTGAATTTTGCGACGAAAAATCAATGTTTGTGAAACATTGGTGTGGGCAGCTTATGAGACAATGAAAGGTATGAATTGGCTGCCAACACGTCCCTGATACTTTTGCTAAAAAACACAATAGGTCACTCAAAACACTCCTCATTTTTTTGTAACAATACGGTTGCTATAGTATGTTCTAAGGCAAAAGAAGAGATCAAAAACTCTTTGGTGTAATCCAGACTGGCCAATACTGGTGCTTCACTTATTACTTTCTTGATACGTTGAAAAGAGGCTTTGGCTTCTCTCGTCCATCTCACTTTGTTGTCATTTTTGAGCATATCTGTTATCAATTTCACAATTTCGCAAAATTAGGGATGAATCTCCTCAAGAAATTTATTTTTCCTAAAAAAGACTAAATTTCTTTGACATTTCTAGGAAAATTTATTGTATCTATTGCCTCAACCCTTTTGGGATCAATTTTGATCCCATCCTTAGACACGATATGGCCCAAGAGTTTACCTTCTTGCATTGCAAAATGAGATTTCTTAGGATTGAGTGACAAACCAAATTTTCTACATTTCTCAAAGGTTTGTTTAAGATGCATTAGATGTTTTGCATCAGAATTGGAGAAAACAGTACGATCATCAAGGTAGATAACAATGAAATTATCTCTCTCACCCACAAAGGAAATATCCATGGCACGCTGAAAAGTTACCCCTTCATTCATTAAACCAAAAGGCATCTTATCGTACATAAACGTGCCCCAAGGGGTAGTGAAAGAATTTTTTTCTTTATCATCTTGATGTATTATGATTTGATTGTAACCTGAAAAACCATCGATCATAGACATCATGTTAGCTCCAACTACTTTTTCTAAAACATGATCCATCTTAGGTAATGGGTAATTATCCTTGAGTGAGGACCGATTCAGGGTCCTTAAATGAACACATAGTCTGATCTCACCATTTTTCTTTCTCACTGGGACTAGATTAGCTACCCACTCAAAATATCTAAGAGGCACTATAATTTTAGCATCCAAGAGTTTCTTAACCTCATTTTCTATCACCGGTAACAGGATAGGGTTAATCAGCCTAAGTTTCTGCCAAAAAGGATTGACACATGGTTTTAGTGGGATTTTGTGTTCCATTATAGTCATGTCATAAGTTCTCAACTCGTCATAGGACCGAGTGAAAACATATTTGTACTTTTTATAAAATTCATCATATTTACCTTTGAGCTCGGGAGATAGATACTTGGACACTTTAACTAATCTAGGTTTCTTTTCGGTACCTATATTTCAATCCTCAACCTCTTCTCTCTTCTGGCTAAGGCTGTAAGGTAGTCTTCAAAGGGATGTCATCGTGGTTAAAAATTATTTCTAAGGGAATCAAGCCCTTGGGTATTTGATTATTTTTCTAAACTAGCATACGGTGATTTGTGATTTTACCTTGGAACTCTTGGGGGTCTTCCCCTTTCTGTATGATCCAAATAGGATCATTTTGATTTTCTTGGTCAGCATGCATTTCAAAAAACTCATCTACAGTCTCTAAATTTTTTTGGAGTTGTTCATCATCCTCAAAGACTTTCCAATGTTGTATGTTATTGGGTATGGAAGGCCTATGTCTCATATGTATGTGGTATTTGAGTTTGAAGGCAGTGGGAGGTTCGAAAGTCGAGGCAGTTTTGGCTAAGGAATCCATCTATTGATTTTCAGTTCTCGGAATGAAATTAATATTAATAGAAGAAAAAAAAAAATCGATTAGGTCCCAAACACAATTTCGATAAGACCTTAATCTAGGGTGTTTGGCCTAGTACTGACGATTGACTTGCTTTACGATTAACTCTTCATCACCAAAACTTTCCAAGTTTTAAATTTTCATTCTCCTAGCAGCCTCTAATCCCAACACTAGAGCTTTGTACTCACATACGTTATTAGTGTGGTCAACATTCCACTGCAACCTATAAGAGAAAGGGATAACAAATTGGTTATCAGGTGCTACAAAAATTACTCTAGCCCCAACTCCAAGATAAGATGAGGCACCATCAAAAAACATTTTCCACACACCTGTGCTATATACATCATGTTCTATTAGTTCCTTTTCTTTTTTATCTTCTATACAATTTTTTTCTACATAAGAGTTAACATCATCCATTAGAGATAATATACAATTACCTAAATATTGATCAACAATATATACAGGGTAATTATTTAGGCTGAGAGGATCACTAACAGTAAATGCTAACCCGGCTTCCCTATACAGTCGCGTGAAATGCCCCCAGAAAATTGGAATTGTTGCGTACGTCATATCAAGATGAAGGGAACCTCCAAGTTTGGCACCCCAAGATTGGGACAAGAGCATGCCATATTTTGGGGGTATATCTGTGACAACTACATCCATTAAAACACTTTTTGAAGGTACCTGTGCAAGGCTTACTACTAAATCCTTTATCATACCTATACACTTGACTTTCCTCGAATCGAAAAAACATAAATTCCCATAAGGTCTGGTGATTTCAAGGTGGAGTTTGTCCATGATTGCTTTAGGCATCACATTGTGAGAGGCCCCAGAATCTAACATGCAATTATGGAGCAGATGGTCGAAAATGGTCAAAGTAATGTAGAAAGGGGAAATAGTGTCTTTGGAACCTTCAAAGTGTGAGACAAAAATTGTGTTAGGCTTTTCATCCTCTAAGTTTATAACATCAGCCTGAATTTCATTTTTCAAAAAAATAATCATTTTAGCAATTTGTTTTCAGTATATCGGGTTTCTGGCTAGCTCGACAAGAGGAATAGGAATTTTGATCTTATTAATTTCATTTTCTAGGTTAAAACTTCCAATGTTTTTGTCGATTTCCATGTTTTGAATCTCCGATCCTTTCTTTTCAATTTTCTTGGACTAAGGGGCCTTTGTTTTGGTAATGGAGGTGTCTAGTTTTTGTATGCTCAAGGGTGGCGTTTCTGCTATCTTTGTTTAAGTAGACTGGATGTTAGCGGCCTTAGTCCCTTCAGTCTGCTTTTCAGTGCTTTTTGAAACGGGTTCATCAGTTTCAACCCTCGGTAGTATTTTTTTAACTGGAGTGGTTGTAGAAACCCTGTTTCTAGGTCTCAGGTTGTATTTCTACTGGAGTTCAGCCATTTTTCCATCCGCTATTCCCTGATAGGTCAAATCTTCAGAAACACTGTTGTTCTTGCTACTCTCGGTCCCATACTCTGTAGTCAAAGAATTTTCATAATCAAGTCTTGTTATGTAAGGTTGTAGGTAGTCATCGCTAAGATTGTTCATATCCTCTTCTAACTCCTTGAAATCCTCCAAGTCTTGTCCTCATATAAAGTTTTCACTTTTAAAAGGGGTTTGGATCTTTTGATCTTTATTCTTAATTTGTTTTTGGTGGTTTCAAGGGTCAGGGTTCTTTATCAACTCCTTTCTAGGGTAATGTTCATTCTTAGATTGTTCTAGTTCCATTCTCGATATCTTGTTTGACAGTTCTTTGATGATTATGGCCATATCGTCCATTTTGTCTTTTGAAGATCTTTCTGATCCAGAGGGTTCTCCTTGCTCCCTGTATCTCATGATTTCTTTGTTTCCTGTATCAAATTTAGCTTTCAGTTTCCCTAACACCATCATGTTAGATTTGATCTCGAGGGCATCATCTTGCATCTTGGTAAGATCTAGTGATATTCTCTCCCTTAATAACAGGGAAAAGTTGGGGTCAAAAGCTCCAGCGAAAGTCACTTTCACTGTAGGTTGTCAGGGATTGACCTTGGTTGGGATCTTATTGTACAATTTGTTCAACCATTGTGTAAACTCAAGGACCGATTTCGACTTTTTCTTTCAAAGAGCTCCAAATTCAGTTAGGTAATAAAGATGGTCTTTCCCCTCGCCCCATTGTCTGATAAAAGCGTTTTCAAGTTCATCATATGACGGTATAGATCCAACAGCTAGGCCTTGAAACAAGGTTCTTACTTTCCCTTCAAAATTTTGAACCAAGAGTCCAGACTAAACATCTTCATGTTCCAATCCAAGAGTGTTAGCGAATTGATCGAAAAAATTTATGTGTTCGGCTACCATCAAGTCGCCTTCTCTCATGAACTTAGGCAGGTTTTTCATGTAATTTTCTGGTAAATCATGGAGAGGAACTGGTAGAACCATAGGGGCGTATCTTGCAGCAACTGTTATCACCCTATAAGTTATAGGATCAACTGGTGAATGGAATATTATCTCTCTCTAGTGTTTTGTTGACAAATGATTTTTCATTCTGCAAATAATTTGAAAAGAAAAAAAAAGAAAAGAAAAAAGAAAAGAAAGAAAAGAAAAATAAAAAGAAAAAAGAAAGAAAAAGAAAAAGAGAAGAGGGCATAAAATAATTTCAATAAAGCCCCATGCAATAATAGTAACTTGCTCCATACCTTTCAAGCATGGCTAAGTTCTTTTTAAATTGATGTTGATAGGGTTAGTGAATAAGTTTGGCTAAACCGTTCAATCTTAGCCAAAGTATCTAGGTTAGACTAGTGAATAAATCTGGCCAGACTATCTAATCTTGGTCAGATGGCCCCAGGGTAGAGTAAGTTCTTAGCCCAACAGTCTAATCTGGGTTAATTGTCATAGGAATCTAGGTTAGAATATAGGCTAGTTTCTTTACTTCAATAAAACCAGCTGGATGATCAATGTTGCATCATGTTTCAGATGCCTAAAATGTTGTTTGTCTAGCCCCCGTGGTGGTGTATACATGAAAAGCCTTGAAAAAAACCCATGAAATGCACTTATCCTAAGTTCTCTGGTGCATGTATTCTCTGTGCCCTCACTTGTTCTCTGCTCATATATCAATGGTTCAGATAATTGCACCCAGATGTATGACGGTCAGATTTTTCTGGACCCCCCCGACCATTCTATCTTTAACGGAGGGGGGGGGGGTCCAGAATCACTGATAATACACATGCACATCTGGACGGCCCAAGTTTAAGCATGCAGATGTACAGTTTATATTGGATTTTGGACACCCCATCTGTTCTGCCATTAATGGAGGGGGGGGGGGGTATGGAATGTGTGATAAAGGACGTGCATAGATCTGCAGTCAAAAGGCCAATGCACAGATCAATGGCTCAAGGTGTTTTTTAGACCCCCCTGACTGATCTTCCTTTAACTGGGGGGGAGGGTCTGGAATGGAATCTTTCCTCTGGTGGGCCCCTATATATACATGGAACGATTCTACCAGTCCTGAGTCCCACCACCTCCTACTGTCTGACATACCTTCATCACCTCTTGACCTCATCATCCACCTTTCCAAAAGAGTCACATCCCATAATTTATGTTAGTCCTTCCCCCCCATTCACTCATGGCAAGCCCCCTCACCATGATGTTTACTCCAATCGGTAGCCGCCACTTCACCCATCTGTATTCCTCAGTCACTGTCACCTGCCATCTCATGCTCTAAGTGATCCGTTGGCCATTTATTACTGGATAACCTATATGTTAACTAGATGACCTATCCCCCATGCCTAATGGACACCCATTTACTCAAAACTTCCCTCACTCTCCTTCCTTTCACCATTTACCCACTCATCACACCAGAGAATTTTACACCATTTTTCTCCATTTCAGTCAGTCACCCCCATCTACCGTCGTCCCAGCTAACATTGTTTTTTGAAGGTACTGTTACAGTAATGGCACCAAAGTCAAAACAAGCAGAAGGAGAGGAGAATTTGTTTCTCCCGCCTCCTGTCGACCTTGAAATGATTCCACTGGCCAACAAAGATGACTTAATCACAGATACAAAGTGTGATTTTGATTTCGCAGACCTTCATTGGTCGCTCAAAGAAGTTTTCCTGGACCAGAGTGAAGAAATTGGACTCTGGGAGTCCAACCTACCCCTATATATCTTTCCTCAGATTCACCCTTTTCAAGAGTTTTCTCTCAAGGGCCAAGCCCACTACATTCCTAAGAAAAGAGCCATTGTTTCCTCATCTGGAGAAGTTATTTTCCTCATCATGCTTGAAACCATCGACCAAATGATGTAAATATCTCGAGATGATTCTGCATAACCTTTTAACCTTGAAATTCTCACAGAATTATACCAGAATATGAATTTCCCCCAAAGAGCTCAAATATTTGATCTTTTCCTCCCACCATCTGCTCAATTCCCTGCTACAAATCCCCCTTATACTTCTTCCATGTTTTTGACCAAAGGAAATGAGATTATCTCATCCCTATGCACCTTGTTGGGTTATTATTCGGATCAGTGGGTAGATGAACCCATTCTGGGATTTTTGTCCATTTTCTCCACTGATGAGAAGCCCACTACCCAATTCAACTTCAACACATTCTTGGTGAACAATATTAAAAAATAGTTTATCAATTTCATCACGGAAGGCATGTTCTGGTACTCTTCTATACTGGCGTACCTGTTTGTTTTCTTCCAAGCAGAAAAATTTTCTTTTTCCATGCAGAAGATGGACGAAGATGGAAGACCCCAGGCACTAACCACATGGACCTCCTTGCTCAAGCATAACTACACAGAGTTCAATTTTAAGTATTTCATCGAGCAATTCTATCACCCAGTGCTAAGTATGCTTAGTGGCAGGCCCAAACCTAGGATTAATGATGAAGTTCAGAGGATCTTGCATCTTTCGGATCACACCAAGATTGGTGATTGGTATTTATACCAAAATCAGACTGAGATAAGAGTATATGGGTGCGAGCTGGCCCTGTATAAGCTTCCTAAATACCTGCCTGTCAGAATTTTTTCTCTGGAGTACATAAGGCAGATGATAAAATCTGATGATATTCATTTTGTGTCTCTAAAGAAAAAACAACAACTCAGAATCAAAGGGCAGATTGGCTCTTTCATCTGCAAAAATCATGGTGTTGGAGAGGAAACAGATAAGTTGTTGAAGGAAATGAAATTGGTCACGAGTTTCACATGGCACTACGATCCATGTGGGATTATCTCTGAGATGAGGGTGAAAATAAGAATACCTCGTATGTCCATGAATCTAGGCCCAAAGTTAAGAAATTCACAAACCAGACAGTATGGGAAACACTTTGGTCGAAGTAGAACAACAGGATCCCCCGACCACTGTATCACAAACAACCACATCACAGGTTCTGAAAGAGAAAAGGCCTAGGCAAGATTTGTCACCACCTGTCACTGAAGTGTCATCAGAAGAATTCCAACTGCATACCAAGAGGTCTAAAACTAGTTCAGCTCTCGACCCGACTGGGGAAAAGGAAGTTCCATCTACTACAGTGACCAAGGTTGATAGGCCACCCCTCAGTGAAAGCCTCCAGCATATCATAACCTCAGTGTTGCCGAGGAAATCTACAGATACTTCATCAACCACCCAGCTAGGCAAGCTAGGACCTAAGTTAAGCATCTTTGAGAAATACGATCTAATCAAGAAAAGGAATCAGACTCTAACCAGCAACACTTGCACCCAGTTTTGGAAGAAGATGTCAACCGCACAACATAGGCTACTATCGGCATTTGACATTGAGAAGGGTACAATTCATATGGAATTCCTCCAAGCACAGGTCCCGGATCTAAAGGTAATCAATGATTACAAAAGGGCCACTTTTGAATTCCAGACTAAGGATGTGCATCCATCCGATTAGATGGATCTACACAAGTAAATAGGAGAAATGGTTTTCTATACGCTGGCACATGCTTCCACTACTACATCCAAATTGGAAGTGTCCTTAAACAACGTCCAAACACAGTTGAAGTTGGAGAAGATATCGTCCTTTGCCAAGGACAATAGGATCAAGAATTTGGGGGAATTGGTCCTTAAGATCAGGTACGATCCCTCGAATGTGAAAGCAGCCAAGGAGATGATTAAAAAGAAAAATACCGACATAGCCTCCTTAAGGAAACAATTGAAACTCCCACCAACAGAGGATTCACAGGTGAAGGAAATAGCAGATATGGAAGGAGAAAAAGATGAAATGCTTAAACTAATCATGGAGCATAATGCACAACTAAAGGAAATGGAAGCTGAGATGGAGAAGCTAGTAAAAGAGAAAGAACATTTGAAGCCAATGGAAGTCATTCCATTAAGTGCAGTTCCACTTTCAGGAGTGAGCACAACATCAGTAACAGAAGTCCCATCGACGAATCCATTGACATCTCTGGAAAAGACAACCGAATTGGCCAAATCTATGGACAAGATGAACTTGCAGGAAACAGAGATTAGCAGGCTCAAAAAGGAGATTGAGAACCTTCAGGAACTCAAATATTCCTATCAAAACAGCCTCTCCAAGGAAAATTAGGTGTCAGACCAGCTCAAACAAGAGTTACAACAACTCCGGAAGCAAATAGTGGCAGTTAAAACTCTAGCCGAAGTTAAAGAAAGCGTCTGCATAGACATCACCAAGTCTATGAACGAGATATGGCCAATGATACAGATCATGTTTGAGAAAAATGAATTTTTGCAGAGAAGAAAAGAGGCCATTGAGAAGATCAGATCAGAATTGGGAGAGATGCTCACATAGGCTAATGAAACCATCAATTTCCTAAATTCTAAAACCAGGGAGGAGATGGAAGAGTTGAAAATTGAAGATAGAACAGAGACCATCCTTGAGGTCAAAATATTTTTGACCAAGAGAGGATTAATGCTTGAACTGGAAGAAAAGGTTCAGGCCATGGACCTAGGGGTACAAAGGTTTTTTAGTAAAATTGAGGCTCTACAAAAGAAAAGTCTTCCTGGTCTGAAGGTAATTAATGACAAATTGATGACACTCCCAGACTACAAAAGGAGACTGGCTGATGTGGCTAAGGACAGTTCAAAGTTTTCAGGAATTCAAGGCAGCATCACTGGCAAGGCATTTCTAGATGCACTTTAGTGGGACATCAGTATTCATCATGATATTCGATACATCTTTATCACCAAACCTACCTTCGCCAAGTACACAAAAATGGATGAAGTTTATCGAAGGCTACTCAAAGTCAACATTCCCAGTCATCTTTGATGGGAATAACTCTGTGATATGATCGAGTAGTAGATGAGATGTCCCAGCCCAATCATTTTTCCAGTCAGATGAGGTCATGCAGAGACCTCTCCAATGGTCCACCCAGAAAATGACATGTAGTTGTGACACATCATCAAGTAGTTCCTAGATTTCTGAAATTTGTTAAGTTAGTTAGGCTAAAAATAGATTTACCATGTCCTGATCTTTGATGAAAGGATTGTTTGTAATTTTGGGTTATAAATACTTCATCTTTCGAAGTATTGAGGGTTTTTGATTTCCACGCCCTGCAAGCTATCAGACTGTAATATTTTTGAAGAGATCTCCCATTAATACAAAGTGTCATTTTACAGGATTCTTGCATGTATTCACTGGTGATGTTTTTCTCTCTAAGTAAATGTTATTCTCGCTTTGTTATCACACTGTTTTCTAAATCTAATCTTTGTCAGTAACGAACATTGTACAATTTATCTCATATACCCTATTTCTGACTTAAAAGATTTTAGTGTTTTATCTTCTCATTTTACAATAAAGAAATTCTTAATTGCTTCTTTGTTGTAATTGTCTTCTCATCTTTTCTGCTATTCCTCATTTATGTTGCTAAAGAATCCAGTTATTATATTATCTCGCCCTGTGAAATGTTTCTTTGTTTTTCTGTTTTGGATTTCATTTTTACGACACAGACCCCATAGCCCAATGGATGTGTAAACTATCTCAGCCATCTCGACAAACGCTACGAAAACAAAACCACCTTATTTATTTACCTAGCCTAATATTTAAAAATTGGAAACATATCTAAATCATTTAGAGATATCCCTCTCTGAAGTTGGAAGGGATAGATCCTAGCTTCAAAAGCGGTTGGATAAAGTTACCTCTCGTAGATTTCTTCTTTCTAACAACCTCTAGGAAATTTACAGAGCACTAACATAGTGGCGACTCCACTGGGGAGAGAACTAAAAATTTATAACCTCATGTTTTATTTTCCCTAGAGGAAAAGTTTGTTCCTGAAATCTGAGAAGAAAGTAATGTTTAGAGGCTGATTAAAATTTGTACATATTATTTTCAGACTTGTAAAACTAAAAAGTATATATATATAAATCAAAAAGAAATCTGGCTCCTAAGAAAGTTTATACTCGATCTCATCTAGACCCAGAACCTGCAATAGTAACAGATAACCCATAACAGTTTCTCAGGAAAAGGACCATTGCTAAAGGTTCAGTAAGTCATAATCCCTTTCATAAGTCCCTTTCCTTTTTAGGGGAGCTTATTACCTTTCAAAACCCTGAATTTGACACCCTTTCTGAACAAGGCCTGGGTAGAACAAGATCCGATAGATTTGTGACTGAAATCATTTTGGACCCAACCGTTTTGCAATCCCATACTCTTGAAGTTATATCTCCTACTGCTAAAATGCAAACCACTTCCTTGGTGCTAGCCAGTCCCTCCTCTTCCTCGTCTTCGATCGCTACCTCACCTATCATCTAGTTTGTTATCCCACCTCCTCCACCTATCATGGCAGCTAGATACACTCCCTTGGTGTTGGCCGCGCCTCTTCATGCTATGCCCCAAGACTATAAAACAAGACTCCCACAATTCGATGGAACAAGACCTTTGAACGCCCAACAACACGTTGATAAAATGAATGATTATTTTGACCTGCACGAAGTAGATGAGGCTGACATTCAAATGAGATTGTTTGCCCAAAGTTTGATAGGTGACGTTAAGAAATGGTATAAAGGTTTACATTCCACCTCAGTCCTTGAACTTACCGCATTTCAAAGGAGTTTTCTAGACAAATGGGAGGTAAGGAAAAACCCTCTCCAAATATTGTCAGAATACAAAAATATCAGAAAAAATCAAGGTGAGACAGTACAAGATTACTGCACCTGTTTTAATAACCTGTACAACACAATCCCAGCCAAAATCAAAACTCCATAGGGTTTGGCATTGATAAAATTCCCTAATGGTTTTGACGCCGATATGTCATACCAACTAAGGGAAAGAAATTATACCACCCTGGGGGACATGCAGAAAAGCGCAATAAGTGTGGAGGCCAATTTGTTGGCAAAAAGGGCACAATAGAGTTTAGAGAGGAGAGTCACAATTAAAGAGGAACCTTCCACATCAACCTCTGATTCCAAATTGGATTCCTTGTCCAACATAATGGAAATAATTATGCAAATATTTACTGTATCAGAAAGAAATCCTTCGAGAGAAAACCCACTAGCTCCTCAAGTTCAAAATCCTAACTTCAGAAGAAACCCTCCACAAATCACACAGAGAGATCCTAGGTATCAAAGAGAGCATAGAGGTTTGGATCAACAGATCAGACCTCCCCTACAAGAAAATTATGCTGAGGAAGGAGAAGAAGTGATTGAGGAACTAGAGGATACTCATATAAATCTCATGGGTATTCACGATAACGAAGCCATTTTCCTTACCCAAGAAGAGCAAGAAATTTTTCTTCTCAATCAAACAAAAGTAAGTGAAGAAGTTGAAGATGCTGAAGAACAGGCATTCAAAAATGTCATTTTGGAGGTACACTGACAGTACAATCTGCGAAGTAAAAAGACAGAAGGAAGTTCCCCCAAAAATATGATTGAAACGAAGAAGGTAGTCGAAACCAAAAAAGCCTCTGAGCCATCTGCCGAGAAGATTCCTGAGAAGAGTAATGCTGAAGTTCCATAAAAAAGAAACCTTACTATTCTGAAAAGATCGTCATAGCCTGAGGTTTCATAAATTAATCAACCAAGTACTTCTGGCCAGAAGAATGTGGTAGACAAACCAGAATTGATGAGCCAAAGCAGAGCCCCTACACCTTTCAGCCTCGAAGGGGAATTAGCCAAAGTAAAAATTCCCATTCCACTTTCCGAGTTGATGAACAAAGACGCTTATCATTCATAGGTGATTAAAGCGCTGACCATTGAACCCGATATAGGTACAAAGGCCTTAACCGTTGGATCAACAAATCATTCAGACACTGTGAACCTTACAGATGATCAACCTGAACTTCTGTTCGAACCTGAAGTGGATGGCCAAGCCAATAATGGTGTTGTCGCTCCTTTTTACATTAGTCTAAATATACATGACCTGATCTTGCATAATTCTATGCTATATTTGGGTGCTTCATTCCTAAAGCAGTGATGGAGAAACTGGGACTGGAGGTCATCAGAACTTCCAAGGATTTACACTTGTTTGACTCCAGTAAAGTTAGATGTATTGGTTTGATCAAGGACCTATGTATCACCCTGGTTCAGATTCTTGCAAAGAGCATGGGCATGGATGTGGTAGTTGCAGACATTCCCCCGAAGTATGGAATGTTTCTATCCCAATATTGGGGGGCTATGTTGAGAGGTACCCTGCAGCTAGATATGTCGTATGCCACTGTCCCAGTTTTCAGGCAATAAAGAAGGCTATACAGAGAAACATTGATGAAATACATGGTCAGTAGACAAGAAAAAGCACACAACTATCCTCTTTACTTTTCACATTCTAACCTAGATTCTTTTATCCTGTATAATGATGGTGACACGAGAGAAAAAATCACTCAACTAGGAGAGGATACATCAGGTCTGGACAAAGGCCAAGAAATCATCGAGGTAGAAAGAAAGGAAAACGTGATAACTGAAGAATTACTGATAGATTTCTAGAGCATGGATTTTGATGGAACAGTGAGAAAAGAAGGAGCTAGAGTGGGAGTTTGGCTACACAATCATAGATCCAGGTATTCATAAAACCATTCTTACAAATTAAATTTCCATTGCACTAACAATATCACCGAGTATGAAGCCTTGATGCTCAGTCTGAAACTTTTGAAAAGAGTTGGTGCCAAACAGATTATGGTAAGAGGTGATTCTGACTTAATAATCAAGAAAATTAAAGTTGAGTATGCTTCGAAACATCCCCGTATTATAGCTTATAGGAATGTTGTTCTTGATGCCCTTAGATGTTTCAATGAAGTTGATTTGTAGGTAATGCCCAGGGGACATAACATTTCGGCAGACAGATTGGCTACGTCAGCAGCCACATGTAAGATTCCTTTTTGTTCGACTCGCCCATACATGATAGAGGTGAAGTGCAGACCAACTCTTCCCGACAATATCAGGTACTGGCAAGTATTTGGTAATTATGATCAAATCGAAGACTTTCTGCAGTGTAAAAATGATTTTGAATGTACAAATATAGATTTGGAGAACAAAGATGAAAATGTAAAAAGATCTAATTTTGAAAATGATAGTGTAAATAGCGTAGATTCAAGAGAGTTAGGTGATGATGAGATGGAGACTGATATTTTGCATTTGAAAAGTAATGTTTTACCTAGGGGTTTAGTTCCTTTAGAGTACTTGTTTGATTTTAATGATGTATCCAAAAAACCGAAAATCGAAGCCAGTGGACAAGAAGTAGAAGATTGTAATATAGGGACAGAAGACAAACCTAGGATGGTCAGAGAAAAAACTCAAATACATTGAGCTATTCAAGGAATATCCATATGTGTTTGCTTGGGGTTATGAGGATTTGAAAGCTTATGATACCAGCATCATACAACATAGGATTCCAATAAAATAAGATCAAAGACCATTTAGACAGAAACTTAGGAGCATCAATCCCAAGTTAATCCCCCTCATAGAAAAGGAAATCAAAAAAATGTACGACGCCAAAATCATAGTCCCATTATGTTTTTCCAAATGGGTCTCAAATTTGGTCCCAACACCTAAGAAATCTGGAGAAATCAGGATTTGCATTGATTTCCAAAATCTGAATAAGGTCTCCCTGAAGGACAATTACCCCTTGCCAAATATGGACCACATACTACAAAGGGTAGTTGGATCCAGTCGAATCTCTTTATTGGATGGGCTCTCGGGTTATAATCAAGTCCTCGTTCACCCAGATGACCAAGACAAAACCGCTTTCACTACACCATGGGGTACTTTCATGTATGTGAAAATGCCTTTCGGTTTGATGAACGCTGGAGCCACTTTCCAGAGAGCGATGGACATCGCCTTTGTGGAAGAATTAGGTAAATTTATGGTCATCTATCTGGATGATGTAACTGTGTTTTCCCAATCTAATGATGAGCACCTATGACATCTCAGACGAGTCTTTGAGAAATGCAGGAGATTTGGGATTTCTTTAAATCCTAAGAAGAGCCTTTTCGGACTAGAGGAAGGCAAACTTCTAGGGCACATAATCTCTAAGGATGGAATCAAAATAGACCCCAACAGAATCAAATCCATACAAAAATTATAACACCCAAGAAACATAAAAGAATTACAGTCTTTTATCGGAAAATAAACTTTCTACGAAGATTCATACCCAATATGGCTAAGCTAGTCAGAAACGTTACAAATATGTTAAAAAAGGATGTAAAAATAAAATGGGACACCGAATCCAGGAAGTCTTTCGAACAAGTCAAACGAGCACTCAAACATGCCCCCATCTTGATCAGTCCTGACTTTACCAAAGATTTATATCTTTTTTCTTTTGCCTCCGAACATACCATTGCAGCAGTATTACTACAGAAGAACAACAAAGGGTATGAACATCCCATAGCCTTTTTTAGTAAAGATTTAAGAGATGTTGCTTTAAATTATAAAATAATGGAGAAACAAGAGTTTTCCTTGGTATAATCCATAAAACATTTTAGAGTATACATTCTCCATTCCCACACCATTGCATATGTTCCAAATGTGGTAGTAAAAGACATTTTGACCCAGGACAATCCCGATGGAAGAAGAGGAAAATGGATTGCTGTCATTTTAGAATATGACATAGAGATTAAGCCTACAAAACTAATTAAAAGTCAAGTTCTAGCAAAATTAATGGCTAAATCAAATTTCCATGCTCTTGACATTAATTTCTTAGCTGCAGCAGATGAACAGGGCGAGCCGACGACTCCAAGCGTGGGAGAGGTATTTCTCAACTCTCCATGGTACGTAGACCTAATATTTGTTTTTCATAATTTACAAGCTCCCCCTGGTCTGACTAAGACTAAAGCTAGGCTTTTGAAGTTGAAAGAATTAAAATTTTGCATTCTAGAAGGCAATCTGTATTGGAAAGATCCTGGAGGTATTCTGTTAAATTTTTTATTGAAAGATGAAGCTGACAAAGTGTTACAAGAGTTTCATGCAGGAGAATATGGTGGTCATCTGAATTGGAAGGTTACAACCAACAAAATCCTTAGAGTTGGATTCTATTGGCCCACCCTATTCGCTAATGTA
Source organism: Picea engelmannii (assembly GCA_009831015.1). NCBI lineage: Eukaryota > Viridiplantae > Streptophyta > Pinopsida > Pinales > Pinaceae > Picea > Picea engelmannii. The sequence goes on from ML778398.1 coordinate 451,667, forward strand.
CATCATAAAGTGACTTCATGTCATCAATGTCAGTTGTTTGAAGGCAAAAGGAAACTTCTTCCTCTACCCCTGAAACCGATCTCAGTTGAAGTCCCTTTCCAGTAATGGGGATTGGACTTCATTAGAGAAATACATCTCCCTTCTTCAGGCCAACACAGCTGGATTCTTACTGCCACGAATTATTTTACGAAATGGATCAAAGCAGTACCAAGCAGGCAAGCCACTGATTCTGTTATTATTAAATTTCTTGAAAATAATATCTTGTCTCGATTTGGATGTCCTAGAAAGATTATAACTAATAATGCTGCTACTTTTCGATCGAAGAAACTCATAGATTTATGCAACTACTATCATATTGGTTTGGTACATTCCACAGCTTACTACCCTCAGGGGAATGGGCTGGAAGAATCCTCAAACAAAACCCTAGTAAACATCATCAAGAAGACATTGCAGGAAAACAAGAAGTCATGGCATAACAAGTTGGTTTTCGCATTATGGGCTGACAGACTGACCACCAAAAGGTCAATCGGTATTGTTGTTGGGAAATAATACCCTACGGACTAACAAGCTAGGGCTGAACTTGTATGTAGATCATGACCTTAAATAAACCACTTTTAACCTATCACCCCAATACTCAAACCCCTTTTTCACACACAAGCATGGAAAAGACCTACTAACCCTTTTTATCGATGTTTGATGTAGATCCTGCATTGCACTTTATCCGCTTGATTTCGCTGCTCCTTCCAAAGACAATCCTACAATCGAGACAAAACACTACGCATGCATGCTATTTTTCTACTTGAGGGTTAGAGATTAAGCATAAATCAAATAAAACACATATAACTCATGCACTTGGGACGGGAAAAGTATTCTTTATTAATCTCATGATGAATCAACTTACAATAATGATAGAGACCAGCCACCGTTCCTCGATCCTGATCCCGGGCTCCTCCTCTTCTTTGTCCTCCAACTGCTTTGCTTGAATTCTCCTTAGGCTTGAGGAAAGGCTAAAGGGTTGGGACAAATGGATTCGACAATTGGGAAGAGTTTCTTTGCTATCATTTTCCTCCTCCAAATAGTACCCCTACACCTTATTTTGTAGGCTAGAAGGAGTTAGGGTTTTGGATGAACTCTCGGCCATGCATGGCTGGTAGTTTCAGTTAACTAACCCATAGCTTTTTTTCCCGTTGGAAACTTTCCTATTCTTGTGCTTTGTTAGGTAAACCTGGGCTGTAGTAGGCCTGCCAACATTCAGACTCGTGCTGTAAGAGGCCTGCCAACGTTCCAACGCGTGCAGTAGTGGGTTAGTATGCGTGCCACTTGTTTTAACAGGATTTTCAAGAGTTTGTTCAGCATGGCTTTGGAAAGGAAGGGATATGAGTTGGCCTTACCTGGTAAGCATGTGAGGTGCAATTTAGGGTTATAACAGATGCCCCCTAATGTGTGAGGTCATAAGAGCATCTGATGGCCGAAATACATTACCAATTCTTTACCAATCTGTACTGATATGCTGAATGAGTGAGCCCAGGAATTAGGAATCAGGGGGTGCCGTCTGCAAAAAATATCAAATGTCTCACCGAGGTGGGAATACCCATGCTCGAGATAAAATAGAACCATGGCTACCAATCAAATACACTGTAGATCCATGTCCACAACTATGAAAAGTAGTCGCGAACAATACACAGTGGAGCTACATCTCGAAATTAGAAAGATATACATAGAGAGTATCCATCTCCCAGAAGCTGATTCGGCCTGATGGCTATACTTCAGAGCTCGAGAAACAACTTCAAAATATTCTAAAACTTATGTAGGAGTGTAATATGAGTGTACGACTTCACTACCCAAAGGTCTTTGATGACTTGTCGGTTATGGACTTGATAATCTTGATGATCGGACTGAAGGCTTCAGTGATTTCGAACAAAGACTTGATTGGACATTCAGGATGGCCAGGTATGCGGACAAGAGACATATTGTATAGGGGTTGACTCAGGCTTGGTGACAAACTTCCCTTGGACAATAGCATGACAAGTGATAAAACTCAGGCAACATATCTGTTAATCATAAGTCTACGAAGCAGGAGGAAATGCAAACTCTCCATATGTTTGGAAGAGTAACCAAACAGTGGAGGACACAACTCAATATAGTGAGCAAAGCTTCCTAAGGTCATACTGCATCCCATAGTCTGATGAATCAAATGGATAGATGTGCTTTATCCAAGGGCGACTCATGATGCTACCAATAAAGAAAATACCTTTCCCATCCTCTTTTTGAGGTATATTTGATTTTTTTGTTCTTTTTGATGATTTGGAAAAACGAAGAAAGGAATATTATGTTACAATGGAGGAATGAGTACATCAAACATACAAGTTCAAGGCATAAGGACAAGACTGATGTTCTAGGGGAATGATACTCGGGAAAAATCCTCCAGTGGCCAAAGGTGTTAAGACACAAAGGCAAACTGTTACTAGGCTGATGGGTAAAGGATGCAAATGTGGTTGATAGAACACACAATGGTAACGTCCTTCGATGTAAGTTTAACGAGCCCAAAGAATGTAAGCTCAGTGGTTTTTCATATTTAGAGAGTTTGAAAAAGAATAAAAGGAAACTCCATTGGGGTACCTTTTTCGACAATAGTCTAGTCGATTCGAAAAAGGGGTAAACTAGCACCGATTAGACGTCAATTCAAAACCATTTTAACGAGTGTGACAAGGACAATATCACTCAGCTATTTTTTCAATTTTAAGGAGTCTGAAGAAAGCTTAACTATGGACTCCGTCAGGAATGTTCTTCTGGACCATTTTAACGAGTGTGAAAGAATAAGGTCACTCAATGATCTTTTCAATTTTAGGGAGTCTGAAAAGAGCTTAACTATGGACTTCGGGGGGGTTTATTTTTCGTAAATTTAGTCCCTCAGGCCCGAAAAAGGAATAAAATTATACCCGAGGATACTCTTCTAAAGAATGGGAAGTCAATAGAGTATTCCTTTGTTCGTACAGTTGACCGTTCGAACCGAAAAAGGGGTAAACTACCACCGGACAGACGTGACTTCAAATTTCAGTTTAATGAGCGTGAAAGGTCACAAGATCTCTCGGCAATATTTTCATGTTTAAAGGGTCTGAAAGTGCTTAAAAGGAGACTCATTTAAGGAATGTTCTTCTGGACCAATTTAATGAGTGTGAAGAAACAAGGTCACTCGACAATCTTTTCATTTTTAAGGAGTCTAAAAAGGGCTTAAAGAAGACTCCAGAATGGTTACTTTTCTCAGTTAATCCGGACGAGATCGAAAAGAATAAATGCAGTCTTGTTGAATGTTGATTTCGGATCTCAAAGTGAGCTTGAAAAACAACAAAGTTAGCTCATGATAGAATCTTTGTGGGTTGATGCCTGGCATCTTCTCGTAGGAGTTGTATGCTCTGACGAAAACATTGTCTAGGAGGCTAGGGGTTCTGGAGATATTGATAGGTATCATTTCAGAAATGGTTTCTGTATTACCCTCAGCATAGATCTTGTGTGTAGCTAAGGGATTAGTATGACAAGACCTATCTCCAGTCATAGTCACGGTGAATTCTCCTGTTTTGATTCAGCTTAACTTTGGGAGGAAATATGATCTGTGATGAAGATCTTTCCAAGGTTTGTCTGAACTAGTCATTGCTTCGATTATTGCTTCGTCAGAAGGCAAGAATAATTCTAACGAATTGATGGTAGCAAGAGAACCTTGAGCCCAAATAGGCTCTAGAAGTGGATCCAACTCTTGTGTGGGAGTCGGATCAGGATTAGCTAAAGCTTTCTGGACTAAAGAGTACGCTACTTCAGCAACCGACAAGGGCATGGACATGCTGGAGTGCCCTATCTCATCTATCGTGGTTGATGGGGAAGGAAGAATCCATGGATCCTCAAAGTAAGTCGTGCGGAATGACGAAACGTGAAAAATCTCAGCCTTGTGGTGATTCGATATAAACTTGACATCGTTATGAGGAGGTGGGTAATCAAAGGTACCCATCAAGGATGGGCACAAACCAACTCCTACGTTAACGACACCAGGCTGAGGATTATCAATCATGGGAACCGTGGATGCCCCCAAAGCTGGGTCAGGTCTAGAGAAGGACAATTGATCAATGGTCACTATCTGACCCTCATGTGGAAACAACAAGACTCAGAAAACTGTAGCAACCACAACTTGCATAGCATAAGTCCAACTCCGACCTAACAAGAGGTTATAGTCGAGGGGAGCATCCACTACCTCTATTTCAATGCACATGGTCTTCCCTCCTAACTACACAGGGAAAGAAGGAACGATGCCATGTGGTCGGAAAGAACGATCGTGGAACGCAGTGAGGAGAGTAGGTGATGGAGACAAAGCGGGCTGACCAATGGCTTTCCAACATGCTAATGACATAATGCAAGTCAAAGCACCCTCGTCGACCACCGTGCGAAATATATTCCGTGTAAAATTTTCCGTGGGATGAGCCACTACTATCTGAAATGCGACGTGGTAAGGCAGACGAGGTTTCAAGTCGGTCGTATCTAACATGATGGTACCCAGGTTACAAGTCTCAGTAGAGCCTAAAGAAGCCAACAAGGATTTTCTCCGAGCAGGGAAACTTTGGAGGACCTCCAAAGCGGACATCGCACAAGGGGTTTGGGATAAATCTTCCACCACAGAGTAGTTTTGGGCGGCCCTTGCGTTTGGATTGTGAGAATGCGTGTCATCGTTTCTCCCAACGTCTTCTCAATCTATAGAGGAAGAGATGGGAATTCAACTTCTTTGCCCTTCTCAGAGGTGCTTGGTTTACTATAGTCATGTGCTCTAGATGTTATTAAAGCATCACCCCTAACCATATATATGTTCGCGGAAGAGGAATTATTTGGGGGAGGGCAGGTTTCTTGGCTGCCCCCTTCAGCACTTGTAGAGGCTTGAGTTAAATTTTTCCCATGCTAAAAGGGATTAGTCAACACAACTTGTTGTTGCTGTGTGACAAAATTCTGGGCCTCTGCAAGTCAAGGACATAGATGGGTCGGGTGGTCTTCCGCACACAAGTTCCATGGATACCTCGCCTTCCGCTTTTCTGTGGTGCCCTCGCCAGCATTGTCAGTGGGTTTTTTTCTCCCCCTTACCCTCCTTTCATTGTTTTTTCTTCCCTTCAGGCTGTTGGTTGGCCTTTGTGTTAGTCATCTGCATGGAGTGTACTTTCGACGTTTGGGTAGGAGGAGCAGCCAAAGCAGTAGTCTGGCTGGCTGCTGAGTGTTGTATGGATAACTGTTGCAATTGTTTTGTCAATTGCTCAGCGGGCTTGGTTTGTGCTGAACCAACAATACCATTGGCATGTGGTCCGACTCTCTATCTAGTTTGATCCAGAATTGATCATGGTGCATCCGACAGGATGTTATATAATAAACCAGACTGAGAATAGATAAGCTCAAACTATTGATCCCTCATGATGGCATCTTCCTCGGAGAAAACCCTAGAAGTTGCGACGTCTTTAGATAATTGGGGGACTAAAGAATTAAGGAACCACTCAAGCAGGAATGCTGGTGGAACTGGCACTTTGATTAGACTCTTTCAACATTGCCACTCTCAGATATGGTCAGAGATATGGTCCACTGTCTTCTGTTCAAAATTAGCAAGAAGCTCTATGCCCACGTCGTATCTCATAGGTAATTGGAAATGGTTAAGGAAGGCCATAGCCAGTTCGCCAAAAGAAGAATATCTTGAGAGATCAATATCAATGTACCATTTCACGGCACTCCCAATAAGAGTGCATTGAAACAATCATAACTGGACAGAGTCATCTTTCAGTGAGTTAGATGAACACCAAAGGTGGAAAGTAGTCACGTGATCACCTGGATCTTCGTTAGGCTTGGCCTCGAACTTTGGAATGTCCGAAGGCAACTTCGTTGGCATAGGAGGCCAACGTGGATCATGACAAATAGGATCATTTAACAACCTTGTCAAATCTGGCAAGTGTAATGTCGCCAAGAATGGTAGTTTGGGTTGTTGTTGATAGCCTAGGAAAAAGGGTCCTGGAGTTTGACTAGCACTAGGTTGCCAGGAAAAGTTTGGCTGCTGGCCCGGATTCTGGTAGAAACCATGGCCCTGACCAGCGTAAGGGTTTTTCATATGTGGAGACATCATTGGCTGATTCCCCATAAAGGACATAGGATGTTGGGAATTCATCGTGTTTGACGGACTTTGGGAAGGATTACCCCATGCCAATCCCGATGGGAGAGGCATAGAAGTTTGTCCGGGGTTCCATTGACTGTGGAAAGAATTACCCCAGAACGAAATTCCAGAGGAAGGAATGGATCCTTGTCCTGAGTTCCAAGGTCCTGGTATATGTGCCCCTGGCACAGGAATAGTACCCTACGCCAGAGTAGATTGTCCAAAAATGGGTGTACCCCCAGATGGGAAAGCAATGTATGCGAAAGTGTTATTACCAAACGTCCCATTCCAAACAAATGGTGATGAACCTACCAGCTTATTTTGCACAGGTGTTCCTTGACACCTGGCTCCAATTGAACTCGTGTGTGCAGGCTGCCCAGTGGACTACTGATGCAGACCACCAACCGAAGGGGACGGAGGAGAGATATGACCTCCAACGTAAGGAAAAGCATCGAAAGGGACAGGAATGCCCCCAATTTGACCTTGCAGAGGAGTGTTAGAGCTCCCTGCCCCCAGACCCAAAGTCTGTAAAGTGGAGTAAGTGAGTACAGGACTTGTACCTGAACTAGGCATACTGTATGAGAACGGAGGGCCTATCGCACTAGGTGTGAAGGGAGGTGTGGCCACCGCGATATATGGGGTCAGTCCACTATGCGACGTAGTTGCGGCAGAGACCATGGTGGGTCGAACCGTCGACAAGGGCAAGTTAGGAGAAGCTTCTCCTATGGTAGCAACGGTGATGGGAATATAAGAATTCCCAGAGGATGTAACAGCGTTTGTTGCCATAGCTATGTGAGGCAATGACAGGCTTTCATAAAATTGAATTGGCACAATAACTTGTGGCCAAGTATCATTGGTTGGGGTTTCAACCGAACCAAGATTGACGGTTGATTCCTCCGGGAATTGTTCAGGCTCAATGGTTTGTAACCCGGTTGCTTCAAAAGACCCTTGTTGGTCTAGCTTCTGCCTCAATGGTGGTGAGGGTGGCTCCAGTATAACCGGTGGTAGGCCCAGAAGCCTTCGTGACCGACGGAGCTCTGAATCCTCCACTGTGTGAGAATATCCATGACACGCTAAAGTATTCTACATGATCAAACAATAACACACACTAAAAAAGAATCCCCTAAGAGATAAATCAAGCAAACACTAAACTAGTTGGAAGAATAGTTACAACAACCAACACTAGCTCAACTTACCGGTGCAAGTGCAACTCGAAAACAGAAGCACCCTCCGAGTATTCTCTACAAAGCGTGGCCCAATGTTTGTCCTAGGTACCATAGTATACCCCCTTAGTCACCTTTGTATGTCCCTAGAAAAGATTGGCAACTAGTTTTCCAGCATGCGAACAGTCACCAGGCAGGTACAGTCGATAGTCGGGTAGACCACAATGAGCAGGGTATCAAGCCCGAAACCTGTCAAGGGTATCGAGAGAAAATGGTTCGAAAGACAACTGAGGACCTCGAACGGATTTGAGACCCACGAAGCCCCGTGGAAAATGCAAACGACGAAATCCCTCAACAAATCCTCGATATGTGTTCTCCACTACGTTCGGTCCGGCTTTGGAGGGGTTATCTCTGCTACCTTTCCTTACGCGACCTCGTGTTTAGCCCCTGTGTTAGAGGGGGGTACCAGATAACTTTCACATAACTGGACTTCTACACTCCCTATGATAGACTCCAATGTTTGGTTTGAGTGGCCTTGGAGAATTTACTCTCCAACCTGTTCCAAGGCCCTAGTCCTGAGCTAGTGTATGAACCCTACAAACAAAAGAGTCTAATATATTTTAAATTAGAGTTGCTTTTAATGAGATTTTTTTACGTCACAAGGTATGAAAGTGAAACTGATGGTGTGTAAAGACTCAAATAAAAATGAATTTGGAAACAAAAACTTTTACAAAAAATGCAAAAACCAACAACTTTTCACTAAGAAAGACTTCTTTTCTTTTCAACTTTTCTAAGATTTCATGCATCAAACATAAAGGAATTTTGCTCAATTTGCGAGTTACTTATGGTCCTAAATGCTCTGAAAAAACTTAAGAAAAAAGACTTCTTCCTAGCTATTGATGCAGTGACACAATCTTCAAATAAAGAAGCAAATGAACAAGATATATATATATTTTTTTATTTAAGTGCTAAATGAAGCAACAAAGGGAAAATGTTGACAAGCACAAAACCAAGAAAACAAACTAAAATTCTGGCTTAAAGCGCAGATCGCAAAGAACTAGAGAAAAGACACACAGTGGAAATCAAGAAAGCACCGACTCTTATGCTTGTCTAAAAACCATAAAACACAATCTTTCTTTTTCCTTTTTCTTTTTAATCAACAATCAACTAAGAAAAAACTAGGCTAAGGATGAGAGGCCCTAACCTACTGACTGTGCAGCCCTAGACTCGAACCCCTGAGAGGTACACTTCTCACCACAGGAGGGGATGACTACCCCACCCAGGCTGAAAAGCAACCAGTCAAGCCCGCGACTGTCACTGAAACAACACACGTGCAAACGCATGCTAATCTATAACAGCACAAGGGTACCCGTAGGCAAACCTTGCACAAGCCGTGGATCTGTATAAATGCTAAGAAAAAACAAAACACAGGCAGCCCAGACTTGAAAAGGACTATGGTATTGACAACCAGGGTCTCTTAAAGGCTTGGATGCTTCTTCTTAACAGAAAAGAAAAATAATTGCAAAAATAACAAACGCAACAAAATAGACTGAGCAAGACTGTAAACCAGCAAGACCCAGACAGGATCCAAAAAGCCCCCTAAGAATGTAAAATTATGACAGGGAAGAGGAGACTGTCTCTTAAGCTCTCTGATCCCTACACGCTACTGAAACCGCTACAACAAGAATTCAAACGCGGGCTGTAGAAGGTTAGGGCACGGGTTACATGCATGCAGGCCTTCTGCAGGCCGCGTGTACCTCTGTGTGTCTCGATAATAAATGTCAAGCACATTCGAGGAAAAAATGGTATAAAGAACCAGGTTCCCTACTATCTATGACCTAAGAGAAAACATACAAACAAAGAAATAGAGACTATGATCCCTTAAACTACCCAAAAATCTCCACCAAATATGGAAACCCTAAGAGTATCTATCCCCAGTGTAGTTGCCAATTCTGTTGTTGGGAAATAATACCCTACGGACTAACAAGCTAGGGCTAAACTTGTACGCAGATCATGACCTTAAAGAAACCACTTTTAACCTATCACCCCAATACTCAAACCCCTTTTTCACACACAATCATGGAAATGACCTACTAACCTTTTTTATCGATGTTTGATGTAGATCCTCCGTTGCGCTTTATCCGCTTGCTTGCGCTGCTTCTTCCAAAGACAATCCTGCAATCGAGACAAAACACTACGCATGCATGCTATTTTTCTACTTGAGGGTTAGAGATTAAGCATAAATCAAATAAAACACATATAACTCATGCATTTGGGATGGGAAAAGTATTATTTATTAATCTCAAGATGAATCAACTTACAATAATGATAGAGACCGACCATCGTTCCTCGATCTTGATCCTAGGCTCCTCCTCTTCTTTGTCCTCCAACTGCTTTGCTTGAATTCTCCTTAGGCTTGAGGAAAGGCTAAAGGGTTGGGACAAACGGATTCAGCAGTTGGGAAGAGTTTCTTTGCTATCATTTTCCTCCTCCAAATAGTACCCCTACCCCTTCTTTTATAGGCTAGAAGGAGCTAGGGTTTTGGACGAACTCTCGTCCATGCATGGCTGGGAGTTTCAGTTAACCGACCCATAGCTTTTTGTCCCGTTGGAAACTTTCCTGTTCTTGTGCTTTGTTAGGTAAATGTGGGCTGTAGTAGGCCTGCCAACGTTCAAACTCATGCTGTAAGAGGCCTGCTAGCATTCCAATGCATGCAGTAGTGGGTTAGGGTGCGTGCCACTTGTTTTAAGACGATTTTCAAGAGTTTGTTCAGCATGGCTTTGGCAAGGAAGGGATATGAGTTGGCCTGATGCCTGGTAAGCATGTGAGGTGCAATTTAGGGTTATAACAAGTATGTCACCATATCAACTAGTCTATGGCATAGAAGCAGTTTTTCCCACTTCCTTAGGAGTCCCCGTCATGAAATTGCTTCAAGATATACAAGCCAGGCCAAACGACTCACAAAGAAGGATCAATCAGATGATCCATTTGCATAAGTCTAGGGAAGAGGTATTCAACAAGACTCAGGTAGTCCAAGAAAGCATCAAGAATATTTTTGACAAAAGAACCAAGGAAGATGATTTTGAGCTAGGAGATTTGGTGCTGAGATGGGATGCCTGAAATGAAGACAAGGGAAAGCATGGAAAATTCGATAGTCTGTGGAAGGGACCATACATGATTCAAGAATTCAGAGGAAATAACACTTTCTTTCTAAACAACGTTGATGGGACATATCTTCCAGGAGGACCTGTAAACGACAGAATGTTGAAGCACTATTTACCACCTGAGTAGAGACTCAAGGTTACACTCTCCATTGTACATACCATATTTATTTTCACCTACATTTTCTGAGGGAATAACTTTATTCAGTTGGTTGAAGCCTGAAGAGAAGGCCCTAAGCCAATGACCACTGTTCTTCCATTTTTTGAGAATAAAACCAATCAATCAACGAAGGCGACTAGGAAGAAATTTTCAGAACATCAGGAACCAAGATTCTTGGCACTTCACAGTGAAAGTACCATCCCTAGGTGGAGCTGTTGTTATCACCCTAGAAGTTATAGGATCAACTGGTGACTGGAATATTATCTCTCTATAGTGTTTTGTTGATGAATGATTTTTCATTCTGCAAATAATTTGAAAAGAAAGAAAAAGAAAAAGAGAAGAGGGAATAAAAGAATTTCAATAAATCCCCATGCAATAATAGTAACTTGGTCCATACCTTTCAAGCATGGCCAAGTTCTTTTTTAAATTGATGTTGATAGGGTTAGTGAATAGGTTTGGCTAAACCATTCAATCTTAGCCAAAGTATCTAGGTTAGATTAGTGAATAAATCTGGCCAGACTGTCTAATCTTGGTTAGATGGCCCAGGGTAGAGTAAGTTCTTAGCCCAATAGTCTAATCTGGGTTAATTGTCATAGGAAGCTAGATTAGAATATAGGCTAGTTGCTTTACTTAAATAAAACTAGCTGGATGATCAATGTTGCACCATGTTTCAGATACCTAAAATGTTGTTTGTCTAGCCCCGTGGTGGTGTATACATGAAAAGCCTTGAAAAAAACCCATGAAATGCACTTATCCTAAGTTCTCTAGCACATGTATTCTCCGCTCCCTCACTTATGCTCCGCTCATTGATCAATAGTTCAGATAATTGCACCCAGATCTACGACAGTCAT
>ML778398.1:463225-489268 GCA_009831015.1 Picea engelmannii
TATAGTGGATTCCGGACCCCCCCATCCGTTCTGCCTTTAATGGAGGGGGGAGGGTCCGGAATATGTGATAAAGGATGCGCATATATCTGCAGTCAAAAGGCCAGTGCAGAGATCAATGACTCAAGGTGTTTTTCATACCCCCCTAACTGATCTACCTTTAACTAAGGGGGGGGTCCGAAATGGAATCTTTCCTCTGGCAGGCCCCTATCTATACATGGCACGATTCTACCGATCCCGAGTCCCACTGCCTCCTATTGTCTGACATACCTTCGTCACCTCTTGACGTCATCATCCACCTTTCCAAAAGAGTCACATCCCATAATTTCTGTTAGTCCTTCCCCCCCATTCACTCATGGCGAGCCCCCTCACCATGATTTTTACTCCAATTGGCATCCGCCACTTCACCCATCCATATTCCTCAGTCATTGTCACCTGCCATCTCACACTCTAAGTGATCCGTTGGCCATTTATTAGTGGATAACCTATCTGTTAACCAGCTGACCTATCCCTCGAGCCCAATGGACACTCATTTAATCAAAACTACCCTCACTCTCCTTCCTTTCACCATTTACCCACTCATCGCACCAGAGAATTTTACACCATTTTTCTCCATTTCAGTTAGTCGCCCCCATCTACAATCGTGCCTGCTAACATTGTTTTTTGTAGGTACTGTTACAGTATTGGAACCAAAGTCAAAACAAGTAGAAGGAGAGGAGAATCTGTTTCTCCCGCCTCCTGTCAACCTTGAAAGGATTCCATTGGCTGACAAAGATCACTTAATCATAGATACAAAGTGCAATTTCGATTTCGCAGACTTTCAATCATGGCTCAAAGAAGTTTTCCTGGACTAGAATGACGAAATTAGACTTTGTGAGTCCAACCTACCCCTGTATCTCTTTCCTCAAATTCACCCTTTTCCAAAGTTTTCTCTCAAGTGCCAAGCCCACTACATTCTCAAGCAAAGAGCCATTGTTTCCTCATCTGGAGAAGTTATTTTCCTCATCACGCCTGAAACCATCGACCAAATGATGGAAATATCCTAAGCTAACTCTGCATCACCTTTTAACCTTGAAATTCTCACAAAATTATACCAGAAGATGAATTTCCCCCAAAGATCTCAAATATTTGATATTTTCCTCCCACCATCCGCTCAATTCCCCACTACAAATCCCCCTTATCCTTCTTCTATGTTTTCGACCAAAGGAAACTAGATTATCTTGTCACTATGTGCCTTGTTGGGTTATTATTAGGATCAGTGGGTAGATGAACCCATTCTAGGATTTCTATCCATTTTCTCCACCGATGAGAAGCCCACTACCCAGTTTGACTTCAGCACATTCTTGGTGAACAATATTCAGAAAAAATTTGTCAATTTCATCACAGAAGGCATCTTTCGATACTCTTCTATACTGGCGTACCTGTTCGTTTTCTTCCAAGCGGACAAATTTTCTTTTTCCATGCAGAAGACGGATGGAGATGGAAGACCCTAGGTAGTAACCACATGGACCTCCTTGCTCAAGCATAACTACACAGAGTTCAGTTTCAAGTAGTTCATCGAGAAATTCTATCAACCAGTGGTAAGTATGCTTAGCGGCAGGCCCAAACCTAGGATTAATGATGAAGTTTAGAGGATCTTGCATCTTTCGGATCACACCAAGACTGGTGATTGGTATTTATACCAAAATCACACTGAGATCAGAGTATATGGGTGCGAGTAGGCCCCATATAAGCTTCCTAAATACTTTCCTATCAGAATTTTTTCTCTGGAGTACATAAGGCAGATGATAAACTCTGATGATATTCATTTTGTGTCTCTAAAGAAAAAACAACAACTCAGAATCAAAGGGAAGATTGGCTCTTTCATCTGCAACAATCGTGGCGCTGGAGAGGAAGAAGACAAGATGTTGAAGGAAATGAAGTTCGTCACAAGTTTCACATGCCACTACCATTCGTGTGGGATTATCTCTGAGATGAGGGTGAAAAATAAGAATATCCCGTATGTCCATGAATCTAGGCCTGAAGTCGAGAAATTTGCAAACCAGACAGTATGGGAACCAAACTCTTTGGTCGAAGAAAAACAATAGGATCCCCCGACCACTGTATCACAAACAACCACACCACAGGTTCCGAAAGAGAAAAGGCCTAGGAAAGATTTTTCATTGCCTGTCACTGAAGTGTTGTCAGAATAATTCCAACTGCATACCAAGAGGTCTAAAACTAGTTCAGCTCCCGGCCCGACTGGGGAAAAGGAAGTTCCATCTACTACAGTGACCAAGGTTGATGGACCACCCCTCAGTGCAAGCCTCTAGCATATCATAACCTCAGCGTTGCCGAATAAATCTACAGATACTCCATCAACCACCCATCCAGGAAATCTAGGACCGAAGCTAAGCATCTTTGAGAAATATGATCTGATCAAGAAAAGGAATCAGACTCTAACCAACAACACTTGCGCCTAGTTCTAGAAGAAGATTTTAACTGCACAACATAGGCTGCTATTGACATTTGACACTGAGAAGGGCAGAATTCATATGGCATTCCTCCAAGCACAGGTCCCGGATCCAAAGGTAATCACTGATTACAAAAGGGCCACTTTTGAATTCCAGACTAAGGATGTGGATCCGACCGATCAGATGGATCTACACAAGCAAATAGGAGAAATGGTTTTCTATATGCTGGTACATGCTTCCACTACTACATCCAAATTGCAAGTGTCCTTGAACAACATCCAAACACAGTTGAAGTTGGAGAAGATATTATCCTTTGCCAAGGACAATAGGATCAAAACTTTGGAGGAATTGGTCCTTAGGATCGGGTACAATCCCTTGAATGTGAAAGCAGTCGAGGAGATGATTAAAAAGAAAAATGCTGACATAGCCTCCTTAAGGAAACAATTGAAACTCCCACCAATAGAGGATTTGTAGGCGAAGGAAATAGCAGAGATGGAAGGAGAAAAAGATGAAATGCTCAAACTAATCATGGAACAGAATGCATAACTAAAGGAAATGGAAGCTGAGATGGAGAAGCTAGTAAAAGAGAAAGAACAACTAAAGCCAATGGAATTCATTCCATTGAGTGAAGTTCCACTTTTAGGAGTGAGAACAACATCAGTAACAGAAGTCCCATCGATGAATCCATTGACATCTATGGAAAAGAAAATCGAATTGGCCAAATCTATGGAAAAGATGAACCTACAGGAAACAGATATTAGCAGACTCAAAAAGGAGATTGAGAAGCTTCAGGAACTCAAATCTTCATATCAGAACAACCTCTCCAAGGAAAAGTAGGTGTCAGACCAGCTCAAACAAGAGTTACAACAGCTCCAGAAGCAAACAGTGGCAGGTAAAACTCTGGCCGAAGTTAAAGAAAGCGTTTGGAAAGATATCACCAAGTCTATGAATGAGATATGGCCAATGATACAGATCATGTTTGATCAAAATGAGTTGGTGAAGAGAAGAAAACAAGCCATTGAGAAGATCAGATCAGAATTGGGAAAGATGCCCACACAGGCTAATGAAATCATCAAGTTCCTAAATTCTAAGACCAGGGAGGAGCTGGAAGAGCTGAAAATTGAAGATAGAACAGAGAACATCCTTGAGGTCAAAAGAGTTTTGACCAAGAGAGGATTAATGCTTCAGTTGGAAGAAAAGGTTCAGGCCATGGACCTAGAGGTACAAAGGATTTTTAGTAAAATTGAGGCTCTATAGAAGAAAGGTCTTCCTAGTCTGAAGGTAATTAATGACAAATTGATGACACTCCCAGACTACAAAAAGAGACTGGCCGATGTGGATAAGGATAGTTCAAAGTTTTCAGGAATTCAAGGTAGCATCACTAGAAAGGAATTTCTAGATGCGCTTCAGTGGGACATCAGTATTCAACATGAGATTCAATAAATCTTCGTCACCAAACCTACCTTCACCAAGTACACAGAAATGGATTAAGTTTATCGAAGGCTACTCAAAGTCAATGTTCCTAGTCATCTTCAATGGTAAGAACTCTGTGATCTGATTGAGTAGTAGATGAGTTGTCTTGGCCCAGTCATTTGTCTAGACAGATGAGGTCGTGTAGAGGCCTCACCAATGGTCCACCTACAAAATAGCATGCAGTTGTGACACATCATCAAGCAGTTCCTAGATTTCTGAAATTTTTTAAGTTAGTTAGGCTAAAAATAGATTTACCACGTCCTGATATTTGATGACAGGATTGTTTGTAATTTTGGGTTATAAATACTTCATCTTTTGAAGTATTGAGGGTTGTTGATTTCCACGCCCTGCAAGCTATCAGAATGTAATATTTTTGAAGATATGTCCCATTAATACAAAGAGGCATTTTATAGGATTCTTGCGTGTATTCACTGGCGATGTTTTTCTCTTTAAGTAAATGTTATTCTCGCTTTGTTATCACACTGTTTTCTAAATCTAATCTTTGGAAGTAACGAATGTTGCAGGATTTATCTCGTATACCCTTTTTCTGACTTAAAATATTTTAGTGTTTTATCTTCTCATTTTACAATAAAGAAATTCTTAACTGCTTCTTTGTTGTAATTGCCTTCTCATCTTTTGTGTTATTCCTCATTTACACTACTAAAGAATCCAGTGATTATATTATCTCGCCCTGTGAAAGGTTTCTTTGCTTTTTTGTTTTGGATTTCATTTTTACGACACAGACCCCATAGTCCAATGGATGTGTAAACTATCTCAGCCAGCTCGACAAACGCTACCACAACAAAACCAACTTATTTATTTACCTAGCCTAATATTTAAAAATTGGAAACATATCTAAATCATTTAGAGAGATCCCTCTCTGAATTTGGAAGGGCTAGATCCCAACTTCAAAAGCGGTTGGATAAAGTTACCTCTCGTATATTTATTCTTTCTAACAACCTCTAGGAAATTTACAGAGCGCTAACAACAACTTTTGTAAATATCCAAAGAGGTGGTGCTTGGTCGCCCGCTCCTCCTCCTTGACCACCCGCAGTAGAACCTCCATCCCCACCTCCTCCGAATGCGACCATTGTGGGTTTAACGGTTAAATTTTGGGGGTTTTCAGGATGGGTTTCAAGAAACTAATTATCAAAGGGGAAGAAACTTGAGAAATAAGAGCTTGCGAAATGCAGACTGGTTCCTTCAGAACCACAGGGTGAGAATACAGGAGAATCAACATAATTTGAGTCAAGATATATAGGATAATTGTTTGAGTTTTGAGATGTAGGAAACCAAACTTCGAGAAGGGAGGTGAGGAAGCTCTTCATTTTCTATCGGTGTGGGAAAAGGCTGAGAAATATCTGGTATCAAAAACTGGAAGAACCAGATCTAATTCAGAGGGTGTAATTTTATCAACGAAGTATTTCTCATAAAGGGATGGAATACTCGATTCATCACATTGATATTCAAAATCAAATTGTGTAAACTTAGGTAGAATTTTTTTATTTGTGGATGAGACGGTCTGGCAAAAGTATCTTCTTGATTTTAGAATTTTTTCAGGGTTCGAAAAAGGTGAAATCTTCTTAGTGTCTGGATTCTTTCTAGTGTTTCTCTGGCTAAGAGATAGCTTAAAGAAAGTGGAGTCGCAAGTAAAATATAAAGGTAGCCTTAGAAGGTTTTCAAACTTTGTTCACTATCAAAGAAATAAAGCGTCAATCTCATTCTTCCAAGGGAAAAACCTCATTTCTCCATTCCCCGACAACGACACCAAAAATATGTTGTTCCTGTGTTTATACTTTAAGGCTCTAAAGTATACTTTCAATTCATCTGTAAGATACAAGGAAAGAAGACATAAAAAGGCAACTCATTAAAATAAAAAAATAAAAGGTTAAAGTCGGTTTCTCAACTGTCTTTGTCGGAGTTCCTAGTTTACCTGAATGCTAATATCTCTTTCAATTGTTGCCCACAAACATTTGAGTTCAAACCAATTATTTGTTGTTTATAAGATAGTATTAAATAAATTTAGAGCAATGTTGGTTTGATCCGAAATACTGGGTTCAACATTAGGTTGTCTTGTAACTAGTATTGTCATGGAAGATAAAAGTAAAAGGGGATATGATTCTATGTTTTACTTTTAGGCTTAGTTATCTCTAAGCCACAATGTAAGAAGGACAGAGTTAAAATCTAAATTAAAGAAATGACTTGATTAAAGGTTGTTTCTTGTATTTGAGTTAAAACTTAAAGAAAATGAAACATGCATGATGTGAGAAAAACATAAAACTATTAACAAGGTGAGGCATCTGTTTAAGAGGAATCTCATATTGAAAAATGAAACTATAAGGCAAGAAGAATATTAATGAAGCATATGAAGTTGTGATCCAAAAATTTCAGGTTTTGTATCAGTGGATAACTGATACAGAGGAAAGGCTATAAATGATCTGAATAACAAAGATATCTATTTCCACAGTAGAAGTTGTACTTAATTGTAGTAAAGCATTCATTAATAAAATACATGAAAGAAAGATGAAAAGACAGAGAAACACATAACTCAAATTTGGTAAGATCCAAAATCTTTAATATGCTTTTCTATTAATTTAGAATTTTTTATAGATGTCTTCGTCACAATGCCCTTTTTTAGAGAAAGAAAAAGCCCCATGGTCTCCTCTTTTATTTTATTTTATTTTTACATGGTCATCACTATTTGATAGTTAGTGATCGCCTACATTTTAGGAAAAAGAAAGAAAAATAGTTACAAAAACTGCAACATTAACCGTTGCGTGATTAACTTTCCATCTATTTACCCTTCCAAAAATGTAAATTTCCGAATGAGACTTCACTGTTTTGTTGAAGTCTCTCCCTCTTTTGAAGCTGTGAATTCAACACACCTCTCTAAAAAGTGAACAAAAATCATGGGTGGTGTCGAGATATCTTTAGTTTCAAATAAGTAAAACTTTATCTGTACCTTCAGAAACTGATCTTCAAAACTTTTATCAGCGAACCTTATCATTTGCAATTTCACATTAGGTTATACCAGCCATTTGTCTATCTAGTCCGTATTAATTTCTCTTAATTGTGAAATTTATGCTTGAACCTCCTGTAAACTCTCTTTGTAGGTTGACCGTTGTTTCACAATATTTATTTTCTCTAATAGTTCAGAGCAATCATTCCTTCCAATTCCCAATGCTTGCTTATCCAGAGAATCAAAGATTCCTTTCCAGTCATCTTTGATTTATTTGACCAATCTCTTTTTCTCAACTATATTCACTTCCCATGCCTTCAACATAATGTCTCCTCTTATCTGCTCTTTGAAAGAAAGTTTTAAATCTATTGGCACCTCCCTGTTCCCTGAACATGTGACATCTTTCTAAAAGGCATTCCTCGCTGCTTTAGCGTCTTTTTCCAGTGAACCAATGTTATTGAGAAATCTTCTTACCTCTTGAAAATAATGCTGGATGATCTCTATTTTGGAGATCAACTGTTGTTTTTCAGTTCCTATATTTATATGAATTTCTAATGAGAGGGTTTGAAAAGATTTTAAATCTACGACCCGGCCTTTTGCCAGAATTAACTTGACCTACAACTGATTTACAGGTTCCCTTTGTTGAGAAACTTGCACCTGACTCGCTTTTATTTTTCAGTTCATCTCATCAAGGCTAGCTTTAAGTGACTAAATTTTGTGTTTTTCAGCAGTTCTGGCCTACTCCAGAATTTTATTGACTTCTTCTCTGATACTCTTCTCAAAACATTTTAACTGATCCTGTAGTTGAGCTATCATGTCATTACTTTTCTTTATCCTTGTCTTCATGTTTTCCACAGTAAAGAGGTTTTCCATGGCCATGGCTCCCATAGAGCCTTCTATCTCTGTAGAAAAATCCTCCTCTTCCATTTTCTGACCATCAATTAAGACCATGTGCTTCTTTACCATGCCCCCTTCTCTCATATGCATTTCTTTCTTCACAATAGCTTTCCTTTTCCTCTTAAAAAAATAATCTAAAGGGGGAATTTCATCCTTGGAAATTGGGGTAAGGTCACTTACATATATAGCTCCCTTTTTTGGGAATTCAAAGGTGGACTGTAGAGGGGCTAAGGAAGTTATAGGGCTTCCTAACTCTGTAGACCTTGTTTCTCCCACAATCTCAGGTATAACGATATCAACAGTAGGTGATGAAGGGAGGGGTGGACCTATGGATTTCGGAAGGTTTCCCGGGCCTCCTCTCTGCTTCTATCTCTGGGTATTCTATCTATAAGGCCTCTTCATTTTGTGAAGAGCCTTCAGTCTCCTCAGGAAAATATTCAGGATTGGCTTTATATTGTGCTTCTTGCTTGAAACCCAGAGGAGAATCTCCTTGTTCCTAAGGAAGGGCGATTTCTTATCCTTGCAAAACTTTGGGGAGACCGCTCCCTCTATGCCTCTGGAAGGTCTAGAAGTTAATTTTCAAGTTAGACAACAGTGTCTGTACTCTTTGTAATAGTTACTCATAGGTCTTAGTTCCCTTGAACAGGTCATCACAAGGGGACTCTTCATGCTCATAAGCCTTCATATTACAGTGGGACATGTGTTTTCCCAATAACTGGTAACGATCATGCTTCCTATGCTCAAGGTTTATCAATTTAACTTCTTCCAGGGCCACTGCTTCAACTTTGGTATGACCTAAGTTGAGCAATGAGAATTTTCCAATCTGAACAGGAAAAGCTCACCAAAATTTATTTTGAGCCATTTTCAATTCTACCCCTATTCCACCTGTAACAATTTGGTGAGCCACCTCCCTACATACCAGTCTGTCAGGGAGGAATTTCGTAAGGGCATGTGGAGGAATCGAGCACCCGAAAAACTCTAATGTATGAAAAATTCTCTTCTATGAACCAGTCGATGATTGTCCTGAGATTTCCTGCGAACGATTCTGAAATGCAGGGAGCAAAACAGTCATACAACATCTGGTGTAGTGGTATTACCATGAAATGACAAATTTCATAGAATGAATCTTTTCCATTTTCTTCCCAAAGCCCTAAATGATATTAGTGAATTGGGTCTAGGTAAGTCGGATTCCAACTCTAATTCATCAGAGGAAAAGGAGTTGAGAAGAATATAGCATCCATTAGGTACGCCGACATGTAAAACGCTACCGATCGACCCTTTTCTCTAGTAGTCTAATAGTCCATGAACTCCTTTTCCATGTTTCAGATAGAATCTTATCCCAATTAAAATTGTAACCCTCTGCTGCTTCATGTAAAAGAGGTACCCATTCTGCAGGGAAATGGGTAGGACTTTTCTTACTAAAAAGTCTACACAACATCATTGCTATGTAAATCATATATTTATTCAATGAGGCTGTGGCGTAAACACCATGGGTGTCGGCCTTGAACATTCCCTCATTTCTACACCATTCTTTGATGATGTCAGGATAGGTTTGGTATGCCTTGAAACATTCTTTCCTCTAGAAATTACTTACAAAATCTTGATTATAAACATACTTGGGACCGGGAGATAATTTATACATTACTTGTACATGTTCTGGTCTGAAAGAGTCAATAAAGACCCCTCGGCTGTCCAGAATGCTCCTCATATTTACATCAGTTCACTCCAAGGCCCAACTAATCATGTCATTATAGGTTGTGAGTCGTGGTCGTGCAGCTATTTTGTGGATCTCAGACTCCGCTATATCTTGAAGCTTGTTGTTGACGTCATGAGGGAAATTTTTTATTTCGTAATCTAGAATCTTGAAGATCTGTCTCCAGGATTTTATGGAATCGATGGCATGTATTGTTGTATCATATATGACATCCCCATCTAGAATTGATCCTTCTACGACCTCTTTTCTTTTCCTGGGTACCTTCTTGGGTGCCATGAAATCGGTTCTATATCAGAGATCTATTCACAGAGAAATGTGTTTGAAACCAGGAAAGTGTGAATAGCTGCATATGTAAGAGATAAATTATGAAGTTCAAAAAATAAGAGTTATCAACCTTCAATTTCGCATTTAAGTGAGTGTACAGACCTAGACGTCAAAAAATAAATGCTCTTTTAATGGAAAGATATACCCGGAGATACACTTTCATGTCGAAAAAAATATCTTCACTTATCTGTTATCAATATTTTCATATATTGGTAATTTCGAAAGTGATGTTTCAAAAAACACTGCCCTCCTCAATTTCTGAAATGCGAAAGGTGGATTAATTGTCATTAACCTTGTTTTAAAAATAATTAAACTAAAAATTAAACCCTATTTAGAGATAAACACGATTTCATGTTTTGGAACTTCGAGGATCCTGTTGTCGAGGGATAAGTCACAATAAATCCTCGAATCACGAAATTGCAAAGAGATTAGTGAGGCGCTAAGACACGTATTAGGGCTTAAATAAAATTAGGTTGATAATTAATTAACCTTTTAACTTTTCAGTGAAACAAGGATTGAGAGTCTGAGGGTTGAGAATTCTGAAGCACTTCAGCATAGAGAAAAACCCGAAATGCGAAATATTAAGGGGAAGATAATTATTTATAACAATTTAAGTAATTATAGGTTTCAGGGGTACTTCGTGGAAAGCAATGGGAAAGGTAACCTTCGTTTCTCCCCCCTTTTAAAATCTTCCTTTACATATAATTTTTTTTTTGGGATATCGGCACCGGAAAAAAGGAAAGGTTGAGACTCACACTTCGGGAAAAGCCAAATCCTGAAAACCCAAAAAGGAACAAAGCTCGGATCTCCCTTTGATTAAGGGCGGCTCCATGACTTAGGAAAAATTGAGCCTTGAGCCTTAGTTTTTTTTTTTTTTTTGAAAATCGGAATAAAATTAAGCTTGGTGTCAACATAATCGTTGTTACCAATTATCCAAACCTGTGTATGAGTCAGAAGGACATGATGTAATGATTCTCCAACTGAGTACCCCATCTGCATTTGGGTTAACATAATCCTCTTTTCGTGTGGTGGCTCTGTATAACTATTTTATTTCTTCCAGATCCAGACAAGTGGCCTCTAAAAACCTTTCTCCTTCCAAAGGATCCAATGGTGCAATGAATCTATATTCGCTTGATTCAAAATTCATTTTTCTTATCTTCAGGTTGATTATATCCTGGTTATCAAATTCCCAATCCAATCTAAGCAATGTTGGGTAGGGTATTTTTCCATATACTATCTTTACTACTTCAAAATATTCCATAGTGTGCACTCCATCCAAATATTTTGTCACACCTTTAAGCCTTCCAATTGGTAACACTTTTAGTTGATTTTCTAATTTCAACTAGACAAGTGAATATCCTAGTGTGGGTTCTCCCATATAATTCATATTATTAGGTAATACATTTACATAAGAGACTAAGTTCAGTATAATATCTCGCATCTTGAAATCCCAAATATTAGCACTTATTCTGAATTCCCTTATTGTCATTCTTATTATATGGAGATGATTGACTGTTTTCTTCTCTAACTTTCCTTCTACCTATGTCTTACATCTTTTTAGAATATTTTGTAAGATCTTAATACATGATGGATCCTTCAATAAATTATCATAGGATTGCAGATTTTTTTTTATAGTACTTACTTACTCTAAAGGTTGTCGTTCATTATTGTGGTCCATTGTGGAGGGCATATTGTACATTGGTGAGTTCTGAGTTTGTTGTGCAACTGAAGTAGACACAACATTTTTATTGAGAAACTCATGTCTAGCCTCCTTAAATGTTTCCTTTTCTTTTTGTGTATCAAACTACTTATGTGGCTCAATATTCTTCTTAACCCATTGGTGTTGTACTAGATCTTGTTTTACTACATCAGTTCCTATCTTGGCTCCTCCTAGAGTTGCTATATTGATTTTTCTCCCATCATCCCTGGCTTCTAAAGAGATCCATTGGACATTAGAGTTGTTCTAGTTCCTTTTTTCTTGGATCTTTCCCAAGATTGTTGGACACTCTTTTTTGTCATGGCCTATTGTGCGATAGTACATACATGTAGTTGGTGGGAGTGGACAATCCCTTGCATAATATCCTAGTTGTTGGAAGTTGTGTCACACTAATGGTACTCTACCTTGTCCAAATCCTCCTATATTTTGTCCTCCACCTCTTATCCACCTTGATCTCCTCGTGGTGCGTTGTGTTGGGGTACTTGGTTATACTATGCGAGGATATATTGTGGCTTCACATTATTGCATTGTGGTTGGGCATTGTTGTACTATTGTTGCACATTATTGTATGGTGGTGGTACCTAGTTGAACTGAGGTGCAACTTATCATGTCATCATTTCTTCTTTCAACCTATAAGTATATGAATTTATTTCTCTCATCAACGCTATCATCCTACAATCCTTATCATCATGACCCACTTACTTGCAAAAATTGTAATATGAACTTTTGAGTATTGTGTTATACTTCTGAATCATTGGACAATGATATGGATCATTCTCATGCATTTTACAAATCTCGCACCGTGTTCCTCCTGTTGGAAATTTGTTTGGTACTTCTATTTCCATATACTGTGAGAAAGTTGGACATTTGTTCTTATGGTGCCCTTCTATCCTGCATAGGGTACACCAAACAACTTATCTTTTCTCTTTTCCCTTATTCTAGTTAAGTTGAAATGTTAGATTATTCAGATCCTCCTTCAACTCTTCTATTTCTAGATTTGTCTTCTGATACTGGTTCTCTTCCAGTTGTAAGGCTTACTGCAGATCCTCTGCCCAAGTTTGGAACTTTTGTTGTTTTAACAGGTATTTCAAGTGTGTTAATAGTGAGTTCACAAATAAGTGCCTATGTTTCATGTTAATGATTTCATATTTCAACTTACCTTTCAGATGTTTGAACCTCTAATCAATATCTCAAATAGACTCACCTAGTTTTTGCCTGATTTCAATCATTTCATTCATATAATGGTCTTTTGAGCTCGGCTTCTCAAATTCGTTTATCAGTAGTTTTTTCACGTTTGCAATAGTCTTTGTCACTCCTCATGGTTTTTTTACATATAGGCTCATGTAATAGTCTAGTACATGGTATATTAGTGTAATAGATAATGACACAAGTTTTGTATCCTCATCTGTGATATGTTTTTCTTCCCAAATATTCTTACAGATGAATAAGCTATTTTCAGGGTCCTCTGATGCCCTCCCCAAAATTATGGTAATCTAATCATGGGATCATGTCCTGTCATTTTGAATTGTGTTGAACTACTGCCTCCACATGATGTAGATAATTGAATGTTACTTCATGAACTAGTGTTACACATTATTTTGGTCACCCCCGTGATCAATTGACGATATGTGCATAACTCACTTCCATGTTCCCTAAAAATACTAAATGAGAATTTCTCCATGAGGAAAGTCGATTATCTTTTACTCCTTAAAAACTATTTCAAAGGAGATTGTCACACCCTGCTAAATGCTTGGGGTGTGAAAATTCTTGATCATTGCATGCTGCACCAAAAATGGACTGTTGCATCACCGCAGTCTGCCTATACATAGGATGTGATGATCCTCAAACAAGAGAAAAAGTGAAATTCATGAAGGTTATAGAAGGTAATCTTATAGAATATGAGGTGGCCTTTGATTGATTTGGATCTTACTTGCTTCTCTGATTTAGTGGGATCATCCTAATCTCCTCATCCATTCCTCTTTCACCCCATATAAAGAAGGATATCTCATGGGAAAGGCTAGGATTTCTTATGCATGGAGAATTATGTTGTAGATTATACTTGAGATAGATTTGCTTTAGCTCTCCAAGTTAGGTTGTGTATGTTATTCATTAAAGGAATTGGAGAAAAGGTGTGTGTGTTGAAGAAAAGTTCCATTGGAAGGGACCTTGAAACATCAATGCATGGATTGTATTATCCACTTTTATTTAATATAATGCAACAATAAATTTCTTCCCTATAAAGGTGTCTTTACTTTTATTGTATAACTCCTTGATCTTATACATAGAATTCATTGGAATATATACCATTTTTCTCTCTGTTTGTTGGTTTGTGCTTCTTAACAGTTTCACCATCCTATAAATCCAAACATGGAGCAACAAGGATGACACTAGCAAGGATCAAATGCCATTTAAATGGTATTTTATTTTTCCCTCTCCGAACTAGTTTATATGACAATGAAATCTAAAGATAAACTTGTATTATGCCCTGTTTTGTTCTAGCTTCTTGTTGAAGTTAGGGAGGTCAATTCGTGTCCGCACTTACCGATTTGTCCGATAACAAAATTGGTGACCATACTGGGGAGCATTATGTTTTGGTATTTTCTTCCTTTTTCTCTTTTGTCTTGCCTACTTTTCATTAATTTCATTCTCTGAGTCATTGGGTGACCCATATTGACTCTTTGGTCTTGAAAGTTCATTTGGAAATCTTGTCGTCTATTCATTTTCCCCTTATTTTCAATCATCATCGCACCCTGCCTGTGTAAACTAGTGCGACGACGTCACACTTTGTATTTATCACTTCCTATGATGATGCTTGATTGTCGCACTGTGGTCCTTTGTTGACTGCGACAATTCCTATAGAAAATTTTTGAGTGAAAATTAGCTTTCCTCTTTGCCGAGATCTTAAATATGGTTTTGGGGTGAATTTTTGGGTTTGATTATAGTCTGATTACAGTCTGTTTGCAGTCTTTGAATAAGATTTTATCCTTCTTTTCTTTGTTTTATCTTGTGTGCTTTTGGAATATTTGATCTCTTCCTTTGAATTTCTTTCCATTACAAACCATTGTTTTTCTTTAGAATTATTTAGTGGAAGAACTTATTTTTCTTCTATTCAATAGTTCATTTTAAAAGAGAAAATTGATTTTTGTTGCTCTGGTTTTAGAGTGATTGGCTATTCATTTTAGCTATCTTTGAAACAAAAAAAATTAATTTCTTTCTTTGCATTAGATTGGGGGAATCTTTGCATTTGAAGTAATGAAATTGCATGTTTTTTGGCATTTTTGCTCTTGAATTCTTATTGGTGTACAATAACTTTGGCTCATATCCTGAATTTATTGAGATTGATGAGTTTAATAAATTTTTGGGACATTGTGCATCTGGGACTGATAAGCGTTTTCTCCTTCTCGTAATATAGCTTTCATCGAAGTGAAATATTTTCATTCTCATTTCTTTGCATTGTTTAGAGTCGGTCAAAAAATCATTTAGTCCACACCATTTTCCTCTTGAGTAAACAAAAGCCTTTAAAAATAACACTTATATAATTTTATTAGACATTTTTATTTTTTCTAGTAGAAAACCTACATTATCTTAGGGTGTAGGGCTTTGGAATAGGTGTGAAAGATAGCTTTCCAAAGCTGTAAACAAACATAGAATCTTGTGCTAGAGAGCGGTAAATCTAGTTGCTACATTTTGTCTTGGGAAGCCCTTCTAACACAAGGGTCAATCGCGAGGTCAGATTAAGGCCAGTAGAGTTAATCACCCTGCTTTGTTGGTCCTAATGTAGTGAATGTGCATATTATTGGGGGTCACTTGAGAAGAAAATCCTATGTGGACCTTCTTGAGGAGATTTCAGGCTTAGATACCCTTCCCTTGCATGTATATTGAACTGTCGACTGCTTCCGCATGCATCATTGTTGTAATTGGTAAGCTTAGTAGCCTATCTCTTTAGGGTCTTTACACAAGGTGACTGTGGAGGGGAAATTATTTAGGGTACTTGGAATCGACATTGGCCAAAATCACTCAGGGTCCTTGGAGGGTATACCCACATTTATGTGTGGGAGCTTGCACTAGGGTGTAAGTCCATTAAAAAGGTCATCAACGTAACTTTTCCACCCGCACTATCTCATCCCCTTCTTACATTGTTCTCATGATGTTGGATTTCATCACCAACTAGTGTGTTCATTGTGAGAAGGTTTTGTTTGTTTTCTTTCTTTCTAGATTTTTAGCGTGTGTTGTTTATTTTCCCTAACATAGTCTAGGTTGGATCTATTTTTAATGGTGTCAATTATCAAAATGACCAATGAATAAACCCCTGCTCCAGGTGAACCTTTTTTTTTTCCTTCTTATGGAAACGTTGGTCCTCCTTACATCACTACTTTGAGCCGTCCAGGTCTCACAGTTGTGTTATTGGTATGGTTGTTTTCCACTCCAGTAATCTCAAATTCAGCAAGTTCTTCAATTGTAAGCACTTCGACCCAAGAACATAAACCTCATGTTGATCCTTCACTTTCTTCACCCTCTTCACTTGAAAGGTCTTCTTTCATTTCATTTTCTTCGCCAAGTGAAATCTTTGAAGCTAGTAACCCGGTGGATACAAAGAAGAAGAAAAGGAAGAATACGAAGAAGAAAAATAAGCAAGGGTCCAAACCTCCAACCACTACCAGACATGTTGGACAACAACCAGTTACTGATAATCATGATGAGAGTGTTGATTATGTCAATATCACCCAAAAAAACCATAATCTCACGTACCCTTTCATGATTTGTAAGGGTAGGCATATTCTTAAGGATTCCCCTAGTCTATCCAACATTATAGGAGCATGGTCTACACTCCCTTTCCATCCCATGTCGCCAACCTCTGAACAACATGTTGTTGACCTCCCATCGACTAGTCAGGATACTATTGAGAAGAAGAAAACTAGAGTCAAGTTCTCTTTTATGTAATGCGGAGGGAGTCATCAAAGTCACCTTTTCCCTTGTATGGATGAAGCTTTGAAATTACTAGAAGACATGAATGTTTCCCAAACTCAACTTCAAGTTGCTTATCACAAGCTTACACTTGACCAATCTGTAGTTAATGGAATGATCAATATAGTCCCTTCATCAGTTAGTCTAATTGATCAAGTAGTCAATATGGTCATGTCCTTAGTTGGACCAGTTGATGAAGTGATCGATCGGATCCCATCCTTGGTCGATCCCACTATCCCGTTAGAAAGTGAAACCCAAGTGATCGATCCATTTCCATCTGTTGACCCCATTCTCCCCTTGGAGAATTCAACCCAAGTGGTTGATTTGATCTCTTCGTCGGTTGATCCTACTCTCCCACTAGAGAGTAAACACAATACTGCCCATGTTTTTCTCATTGATAAAAAATCTACCGTACTAGAGGGAATTCCTCCTTCTCTTATGGAACCTCCTCCAAGTAATGAGGCCATCCTTTTTTAATGGGTTGTGCTAACTGGACCTCTTCTTCCCTCTCACATTTCTTTCAATATTACAATACAATTTTGTGGTCAAGATGTTCCTCATATGTTGATAGATGAAGGTGCGCCAGTTAGTATTTTTTCCTCTATTTCTTGGCAATATTTGGGTTATCCTTGAATTTTGTCAGTTACGTAGAATCCATTAGCTTTAATAGAAGAACCATTCAACCTTTAGGGACCCTTCTTCAATTTTTGGTAACTTTGGGAGGAAAAACTATGTTTATTGAGGTCATGGTAGTCCAAGACCCCTTGGATTTCGATTTACGCTTTGGGCGAGAATATGTCTATGCCATGAAAGCTATTATGTCGACTCTTTTTCATGTGATATATTTCCCTCGCAATGGAATAATAGTGACTATTGATCAACTCTCCTTTATTGGCCATAATTTGATTATCAACCCTACGACCTCCCTGAATAGTTCTTATATGTAGACGATATCTCCCCCACCAAAAATCAATTATGTGGAATTGTCTCCCATGCCTTTAGCTGGCGATGCATATGAGCCTCTCACTGTAATCTCAATCTCTTATAACTTGAATTTGATAGTTGACATGGTGATCTCTTCGGTAGGGCCATTGGAGCCTGACCTCCTTACCCATACTGTGACCCTTGATATGTGTTCCTTCCAAGGTGTGTTTCTTCTATTAAGTGAATATCTATTGGATTCCATGAACGATTTTTATCGCTTGAAATGGCTTCCTTCCATAGCATTTTCCTCTTGGAAGCCATGATCAAGAACAAGAGTTTGAGCATGGATTTTGATTTCAATCTCGTGAAAAAATGATACCAACTATGAGGATAGTTTCACATATCTATGACAACCTTGTTAAAAGGTGAAACAAATTTTATGAGCATAGTTCTTCTCCTATGTCAATCTCATTAAACAATGAAACAAAGGTCTTGGGATTGCACCTAGATTTTTTAGCATAGTTCATGTTCCCATGTTAATCTCATTAAAAAATGAAATAGTTTTTCCCCCTTCTTTGATTAAGTCAAGTAATTTGTTACATATAGTATTTGAAGCTTCATTTTGTCCGCATTTGGTGTTAGTTGAAATGCAGATTGGGGGGAAATTCTTACATCCTCTAGACTTCATGCTAAAGTTAAGCTGCTAGATTTTTAAGTTGGAGGATAAGTGCCAACCATCCCTGGATTATGCATTGGGAAGTCGCAAACATAGTTTTGTTTGGTTCAATATTGTGTAAAAATGAAACCACCTACCTCAAGAATAGTTTCCTCAGGTTCAATATTGTGTAAAAATGAAACCAAGTCCAAGCATAGTTTTGTTTAGTTTTAATCTTGTGTGAAAATAAAATATATCCCAAGCATAGTTTTGTTTTGTTTTACGCTTGCGTAAAAATGAAAACAATCTCGAGATTAATCTTTTTTCTTTCTCATGCTCGTAAATACCTAAGAATGTAACCGAATAAACTTTTATCACTTTTTTAGACTTGTAATGGAAACACGAAAAAGAAACCCCCCATGATTCCTTTAAGCTCTTTTCAAGCTCCCTAAACTCGAAAATATAGCTGAGCGACCTTGTCCTTTACACACTCGTAAAAGTATTTGAAGAAAATGTCTAATGAGAGGTAGATTATCTCTTTTTTGGTCTCATCAGACTAACTTACAAAAAATGACATTTTGGAGGTTTCTTTAAGTGTTTTTCAGACTCTCTAAACATGAAAAACCCCTTATTTTTCTTTCTTTGGACTCTTAAAACAAGCATCGAAAGGCCCATATGGGACCGAACCACTCCTTCCTAGGGTTTGTTAAAGATACTCTAAGGGAATCATCCGAAGGATGATATTATATTACAAGAGTATATTATCCTCCTCAATATTGCATAAAAATAAATAGGTGCTCGCCAAAAATGGTGGGGGGAAATTGGGAAAGGAATGTATATCAGTATTTGTGTTAGTGGCACTAAGTCTCTTTTGAACATGACACTCCTCTCCATCAATGTATCCGGGTTAGGAAATCTATTTGTCTCTCATTTGACCATCCACAAGTCCATATGTTGGGTCCTCCTTTAGTCAATGCTGGCAATACATTTTTCATATCATTCATATGTTCAAGAGAAGTCCAACCTAAACAAGCCTTCTATCGAGTTGAACATCTACAGTCTTTAAAATTTCTACCATGTCATCTTTCCTTGAGTTAGTTCTGAATCACTTCATACTCTGATCTACTTCAAATATGTTACATATTTCATGTCATTGATGGTGGATACATTAAGGCCCTTCTGTGATGAGTCTTTCCTTGTCAACTTCAACTCATTATCCAGGAACAAGACTTAGAAATCATTTATTACCTTGGAACTTACATGCCTCAATGGCAGGTCTCCTCGCTTTCAATAGTGGGTTCACATCACTGGCTCCTGATTGGAATATTCTATCGAGTGTTCGATTTCAAATCATTCATTCACATGCATTGGATTGTACTAGAGTAACTTGGGAGTCATTGACATAAATGGTGATTTCACTCGCACTTGTTAACAATATTCATTAATGACCGGTAATCAAGTGGTTTCTACCATGTTCAACTTCGAAACCTGTAATCACATGGCTATATTTGTACTTTGGAATGATGGAGATGAAGACCCTATATCTCACCATTTCAGTCTAGGTTATGATAGAGTATTCATGAGTTTGTATTGACACATAGATCCACTATGTATGTCTCATGGATATGTCAGAATTTGAATTCTTTAGAGCATAGATCCACAATGCATTTCTCATGGCTATGTTGAATGATGATGACATGAATCCACAATGTATGTTTAGTGGCCATGAATCACTTGAAACTTATTATTAGAGTCACTTGTAGTCTGAGTATGGGAATTCCTACCTCAGAATATAGTATATTATTATGCAGATGCTTGGTTGTTTATAGGTTCCCGACTGATGCGCTCCTTGTTTTTGACACACATTCTACAAAGAATTTTGGATGTCACAGGTTCCAACTTCATGCTTTTGGGGGAATTCTGTTACACATTATTTGGGTCACCCCTGTGATCAACTGAAGATATTTGCATAACTCACTTCCATGTTCCCTGCAAATACTAAATGAGGCTTTCTCGATGAGGAATGTGGATTATCTTTTCTTCCTTAAAAACTATGTCAAAGGAGATTGTCACACCCTACTCAATGCTTGGGGTGCAATGATGCTTGATCATTGCATGCTGCACAAAAATTGGACTGCGATGTCACCATAGGCTACCTGTACATAGGGTGTGATGATCCTCAAACAAGAGAAAAAGTGAAATTCACAAAGGTTCTAGAAGGGAATCTTCTAGAATATGAGGTTGCCTCCAATCACTTTGGATCTTACTCGCTCCTATGATTTAGTGGGATTATCCTAATATCCTCATTCATCCCTCTTTCACCCTATATGAAGAAGGATCTCTCATGGGAAATACTAGGCTTTCTTATGAATGAAGATTTTTGTTGTAGATTATACTTGAGATAGCTTTTCTTTATCACTCCAAGTTAGGTTGTGGATGTTCTTCATCAAAGGAATTGGAGAAAAGGTGTGTGTGTTGAAGAAAAGGGCCATTGGAAGGGACCTTGAAACATCAAGGCATGGGTTGTATTCTCCACTTTCATTTAATATAATGCAACAATACATTTATGCCCTATAAAGGTGTCTTTACTTTTATTGTATAACTCCTTGATCTTATACATGGAATTCATTGGAATATATATATTGTTGTTCTCTCTCTTTGTTGGTTTGTGATTCTTAATAGGTTCAACAACCCATAAATCCAAACATGGAGTAGGAAGGAAGACACTATTGCGGATCAAATGTCATTTAAATCGTATGTTATTTTCCCCTCTTCGAACTAGTTTATATGACAATGAAATCTAAGGAGAAACTTGTATTCTACCCTATTTTGTTCTAGATTCTTGTTGAAGTTAGGGAGATTAGTTTGTTTTTTCACTTACCAATTTGTCCGATCAAAACTAGATCCCCTAGTTGATGATCCCTGATTGGATGCATGTCCTATTGTTTTTGTTCCACTAAAAATTAGTTGTCTAAAAGCTGGTGTTCTTTCTGGTGTATTAGTCGCACATGGGTTTGTAGGTTCCAAACTAAAGGTGATATGGATTGGATTTTTTCCTTCTATCCCTAACCTTGGACCTCCCATTTTCCTTTCATATGTTTCACAAAGTATTTCCTAAATATTATCCATATCCCAGAGATCCTCTATGTCTTATTCATCACTTTCCAAGCCCTCTCTGTCAGTTATGTTTCTCCTCTTGTTATTCATTTTATATTGGTAGGGTCCTCCACTGTGCATTTTTCCAGATTTTTCCATTATCTTCTTTATCTAGTCTTCCTCCATCATGATTGGGTCCATGTAATACTTCTTCTTTCCCTTATCCATATCTTCCTCCATTTCTCAACCATCTATCAGTGCTTCCCCCCTTCCCCCATGCACATGGGGAAATTTGGCTATCTAATTTCATGGTAATCACATTGTTGTCATACAATAAAACCTTGATTGAAGTATACATCGATCGGATGTACCTACCTCTTGATCCTTTAATAAAATACTGATTTTCTTTGGTGTAAGATTTCACAGTATCTACTCCAAATTAAGTGACAAACCTTGCAACAATACTTTCTAACCATAAATCTACTGCGCATGAAAATTCGTTATTAACTTGTTGTAACTGCATGATCTCCACAAGATTCCACTCCAATGGTCTATTTCTATTTGTAGGGTGTTTTTTTTTTAACCTCAATAACCACTCCTTCAACACATGTGAGAAATCATAGAAAAATACTTCATGCAATCAATAAACACGTATTTGTTAAGATATTTGCATGGTGTTAACTTAGGGTTTCTGTTGTCCTTCTACGCAAAATCAAGTTCCTTTGTTTCCAAACATATTTTGATTTGTTGATTTGGTGGATTCCTTGCCTTCTATAATTTCATTCTCCATGAATTTCTTCCTCGGATCTTGTCCACCCAATCTCATGCAGTTCCATCCAGCAATAGAACCATTTTTTGGTTATTGTTTCTCTTCTTGGGCTGACCCAAGTTTGGATCTCAACAGGTTTCCAACACTACCCTCTAAAACTATTGACCCTCCTGGTAAATCCAAAGATAAGACTATGCATATGGTGCACAACACAATGTCACCTGAGATAGATTTAATGGGGGACTGCAATACTCAGGTGTTTGCAGTATAGGAATGAGTGGGGATGTGGCTTTGCATTCTTCCTTTCTGACGATTTAAGTATTTCTAGTAATTATTCATATTTAAACTTATGCATGCATGATGATACATCTAGGTAATCATTCATTTATAAGATAATCATTAACAAAAAGTACATATTCTATAAACATCACACAAAACACAAGTTTTACCGTGGTTCACCCTCTCCTCGGGCTACGTCCACAAAGATCTGGCTTCTCTTCTCATTTATTTAATCTACTTCAAAAGCTTGCGATGCACACATTTCATCTCAGTAATACAATCAATATCGAGGGTAGGAAACCTCTTTGACGTGGGCTAGATCACACCGGGATGATCATCCTATGACCTAACCCTCAAAATCTACCTTACTTGACTCCTCTACAACCTTATTACACTCGACAATCTCACAAAGTGATATGATCCTTTTCTTTCCTTGATTGAAATTATCTTCCTAGACCTCCTAGGTTATTATTTATACTATTTTACAGGCTTATATATGTTACAATCCTTATAAAAAACCCTAACCCTATCATGGTTAGGATTGCTTGCGTGTGTGCCATGTTGCTTTTCCTTCTTTTTTTTCATGCTACTTTCTTGCCACCTATTGTGCGTGATCCAAAGTTAGGTCTTCCTTTCCAAAAATTGGTCTTTACCAAAATAGATATTTTCTCCAAAAATAGGATTTATTCTCAAAATAGGCATGTGCCCAACACCAGCACAAATGACCTCTCAAGGGCATACGTTTCCTATAACTAGGTATATAGGTACCATTAGCATTTTTTAGCAATAGGTATGAGTCTTCGGCCCTTTGGTATTGTAATAGGAATTCACATGTGATTTAGAATGCATGCACACTCTTTCTTAGGAACATGCATGTACTCTAAATCACGTGCACACTTCTGCTTAGGAAAGCACTTGCATTCTAAAAGACATGCACACTCCTACATAGAAATGTGCACACATTCCTAAAAATATGAGATGGAAATAACATATGGATATTTAGGGAGCACCAAGGATATAGGATTAGGAACATGTGTGAATTTCTAAGAACATGTGATAATTCCCATGTGTGCATGTTCTTATGCACCCCATTGCCAATTTTTCTACCATCAACTTCAAGAAAGTGCTCTACAATTAGATAAGGTTTTTCCTACTGAAAATCTATTTGAACAGATATGAGATTATAAGTTGTTGTTCTTGTATAGTGTATTTGGAAATTTGATCAGTGAAAGGTCACCCCACCTTAAGAAGAAAGAGAACACTCTTTCCTTCTTCAGATTACCTTAATAAAAGGGTGTCTCTTACATCTTTCATATTGTTGTCTCTTATATCTAGTTATCGCGATTACATTCTTTGTACATACTTGGATATATTTCAATTTTAAAGATTAAGGAACACTACAACAGCCTATACTTTGTTCTTTATTTTCTTTTAATTGGTCAATGAAAACATTTCTTGTTTGTTCTCCACATCATCCTCTTCTTTCATTCATTCAAAGGAGGTTGTCTTCCACCATTAATCTCTTTCTTTCATTCATTGAATATGATCTTCTATTATCCTTGTATGGGGTGTTGGGGATGCAAACCTCATGGATCCCCATCCCCAAGGATGAATTTAATGTTAATAAAGGGACTCCACCCACTAGAAAAGAGCTTGTACCCTTTGAATATTCTCCCACTCACACTCTGCATCAAAATTCAAGGAAGAAAAGAGATTATACTCTTTTAATACCCGAGATAGACAAGATTTCAATCCAGTTGGGCTCCCACGGGTCTACTGACATAATGCATGGTCCCCAATCCAAGAAACACAATCATATGGTCGAGGAACTAAATGCTCATAACTCTTAGTCCTCAAGATAAGTCTCGACATTTTCCAGCCACATTTAATATTATTAATGTTGAACCCTACATTGCAAACAATGGATGTAAGGAAGAGTAGAGGCTGAATCATAACTATACAATTTCAAGATCCTCCAACATTTTAGGCCAGCATTCACTGGTCTGTCAACGGCGATTGGAACCCATCTCATGTTCTCTCACAATTGTATCATCCATCTCTTTGTGATATAGTCCGCACCATCATGGATCCTCATCACGGGTATCCTATAT
Organism: Picea engelmannii; assembly: GCA_009831015.1. NCBI lineage: Eukaryota > Viridiplantae > Streptophyta > Pinopsida > Pinales > Pinaceae > Picea > Picea engelmannii. The sequence goes on from ML778398.1 coordinate 487,559, forward strand.
GATACTGTCATGTCTCTTGTGTCCCAATTTCTTCCTCTTCTAATCAAACCAATGAAGAACGTCCAGTTTCTCGATTGCGACATGAGTCATATAATGTAGCAACTAGCTATCATAGCAACACTTCCCATTGTTTCCAAATGAATCTATATGGATTTGAAGTTGAGGTTATCTTAGAAAGAGATATGACCACAAACTCAAAAGTGGAAGAGACTATGATCCATAAGGTTCTATATGTGGGACACACTAGAACAAGGGAGACATGATACTAGAAGACAGTAGAAATCTATTGGCACATAAAAAAATTCATGGGAAATATGCTCAAGACAACAAAGAATGCCCAAAACACAATTCAAATTCAAATCGATGGTCTCCATCTGATGATTAGATAAATTCTTGCTCATCTTCCTCCCTCTTTTACTGTTTAGGAAGCTCTAGTATTAGCTCGTAAACAACAATCTGATCAAGGTGATGTATAGGAATACAATCCCTCGAGTGCTTTAGTAGAGCCTCTTGCTCCCTGAAATCCGATACCTCTTAAGTATTCCTTTTTAGTTGAATGTCTAACAATAAAAGGAATAGGCTTGTTGACCCTTTCAAATTTTCTCATAAAGCTTATTTTGTATCTCTAGCTTGTTGGGTGTGTGTTATATTCTTTGCATGTGTGTGTGTGTGTGTGTGTGTGTGTGTGTGTGTGTGTGCGCGTCAGATACGACAACTACGTCTGACGATCCCTTCACCTATAGCTATGCCGTGTGCATCGGGTGCTTTCCTAGGTGGGTCCCAGGGGGAGGCAGGTATGCCCCCCCCTGGTTACGTGCAGCGTTCGGGGCAGCGCCCCGAAATGTTTTTTTTGGGCGGTTTTTGCTATTTTTAGCGGATTTTTCTATTTTTAGCTGATTTGTAAATTAATCTCGGATTAAGGGATTAGGATTTTGGTATCTGTGGAATACCTAAAAAAATTGTATATATTGTATTACGAATGGTGAAATTCGATATAATGAAAATAAGAAAGGTTTTCCCGGTTGATGGTTTCTGGTAAAAATCTTTGTGTACTCTGTGTATGAGCCATTGATTAATTTTTTTATTTCTTGATAATCTATATGCATTGCTTTACTTCGCAGGTTTAAAAATTACATGTGGTATCAGAGCATGTTTTTGGCTTCAGAGGGACGCCTTTGTTGCTGAGGGTTTGGCTCGGTCTTGATAGATCAAGTTTATCTTGGGTCTGTGATAAACCTGGGTTCAGTGGGAGCTTTTGTAGTGGATATTCGAGTAAATTTAGAGGAATGGCGAGATCATCTAGAATCGAGATAGAGAAGTTCAATGGTAAAAACTTTGAGCTATGGAAGCTCAAGATGGAGGACCTTCTTGTAGACAAAGAACAATGGACCATTGTGGATCCTGGTACACAGCCTACAGGTACACCATCTACAAGAACACAGACTACTGGTACACAACCTACCAGTACACAAACTACTAGTACACCAATTACTGGTATGTCGAAGGAAGATTGGGACAAGTTGGACAAAAGAGCAAGGAGTACCATTCGACTCTGCCTGGCAGATTTGGTGTTGTTGAATGTCTCGGGAGAATCTACAGCCAAGGAACTATGGGATAATTTAGGGAATTTGTATCAATCAAAGTCCCTGGTAAACAAGTTGTTTCTTCGAAAGAAGTTGTATCATCTTAGGATGGAAGATGGAGATTCTG
>ML778398.1:491576-504919 GCA_009831015.1 Picea engelmannii
AGGTTGGTAATCACTTCATTTATGTAGTGTTGTATGTTGATGACATGTTGTTAGTAGGAAATAACATGGATGTTATCAAGGAGGTGAAATCACAACTATCCTCCAAATTTGACATGAAGGATCTCGGTGCTGCTAACTTCATTTTGGGAATGGAGATTAAAAGAGATCACGAAAATAGGAAACTCTAGTTGAATCAAAGAAAATATGTTGAAACGATATTGCAGAGGTTTAATATGCATGGAAGTAAACTGGTCAAGGTTGCTATTCTTATAGGTGTAAAGTTATCTGCAAATCAGTGTCCCAAGACACAGGAAGAAGAAGAGGACATGTCCCATGTTCCATATGCTAGTGTAGTTGGTAGTTTGATGTATGTAATGGTTTGTACTAGACTGGACATTGCACATGCAGTGGGAGTTTTGAGCAGGTATATGTCAAAACCAGGGAAGGAGCATTGGACAACAGTAAAGAGGGTCTTCAGGTATCTTCGTGGCACCACCAATTATGGATTGTGCTACCAAGGAAGACCGAGATTGGACAGAGTGGTGGACATACATGGCTTTGTTGATGTAAACTAGGCTGGAGATTTGGATTGCAGAAGATCTACAAGTGGGTATGTGTTTAAACTATTTGGAGGAGCAATCAGTTGGATGAGAAAAAGACAGGCTATAGTGGCACTCTCAACTACAGAAGTTAAATACATGGAAGCCACTCATGCAAGCAAGGAAGCAGTATGGTTACAAAGGTTGTGTTCAAGTATTGGGTTGGTACAACAAGTAGTGAGATTAGACTGTTACAATCAGAGTGAAATATTCTTGGCAAAGAACCCAACTTATCATTCGAAGACAAATCATATTGATGTTCAGTATCACTTTGTGAGAGACATGGTTGAGGAAAAGAAGGTGTTGCTGGAAAAGGTTGACACTTTGAAGAATGTTGCAGATTCATTGACAAAGTCAGTGAGCACAGAAAAGTTCTCTTGGTGTAGAGTAACAATGGGCATTGCTGCCATGGATTTTTGACTATATAATCCCTTGGACCCCTGGATGCAAAGAAAACAACAAGTGGGATAATGTTGGGTGTGTGTTATATTCTTTGCATGTGTGTGTGTGTGGGTGCATCAGATATGACAACTACGTCTGATGATCCCTTCACCTAGACCTCTGTTGTGTGCGTCGGGATATTTCCTAGGGGGTCTCAGGGGGGGGGCAGGTATGCCCCCCCCTAGTTACATGCAGCGTTTGGGGCAGCGCCCCCAATTTTTTTTTTTGGGCGGGTTTTGCTATTTTTAGCGGATTTTCCTATTTTTAGCTGATTTGTAAATTAATCCTGGATTAAGGGATTAGGGTTTTGGTATCTATGGAATACCTAAAAACATTGTATATATTGTATTGTGAATGGTGAAATTTGATATAATGAAAATAAGAAAGGTTTACCTAGTTGAGGGTTTCCAGTAAAAATCTCTGTGTACTTTGTGTATGAGCCATTGATTAATTTTTGTATTGCTTGAGAGTCTATATGCATTTCTTTACTTCACAAGTTTAAAACTTACATAGCTTTCAAAGTTTTTTTGAAAATTTTCAAACAATATATATGGACTAATGACCTTCTTCTCTATTTCTAGTCTAGTTTCCCAAGTGGTAGGCCAACAAAAAGGATTTTTTTCCTGTATGATATTCTGAAAAATTAATATAATTTTACTCGTGAATTTACAAAAATAAAATGAGCTTATCTTCCACCATTAACATTAGATAAAGAGAGGAGACTATTCATTGTATTACTTATTTTCTTATCATGATTGTATATTGTAAGAGTTTTCTCAAAGGATTGGAAGAAAGTCACTTTTGTTGAAATATTGTAACTTCAAAGACTATTCTACTTGAGAGAGAGTTGAATAATATTACTATATTATATTTAATTAGGCCCTATTGTGCCTTATTAATAGTCGACACTTTTTTGCCTTGATATTTAAAATGTAAATGTAAATTAAGAGGGTAAAGTGACAAGTTGGAAAATACCTAGTTATAGGCTGGTGAGACCACTATTTATAAGAGAGGCCAGTGCCTCATTTGCACACACTCACCAACTTGCTCTGCAGTGTGCATGTCTTGGAGGAGAAATTGTTGCAACTGGGGGTGATGTCAAGGATGGTTTTGGTCTATCTCTTGGTATTTATTGGTTAAGTGGTGTGCTACTCTTCCTAGTGAAGGAGTAAAGGAAGATATTTTGTTCAGTGTTTGGTCTATATCTATTGAGGAAGTTCTGTTGTGTTTTCTTCCCCATGAGGGCTTCCCAGGATAATCTATGTGTCTCTATTTTTTTTTGTGATTGCCTCTCTTTCAATGATCTTATTTATGAAACTAATGTACTAAATGATTATATTAATAAAGAATAACTATAAATTCTAGTTGTATAAGTAAAACTTCAACATGGAATCAGAGTAGGCCTGAAAGAGACCAACTCACAATCCAGTTTTCATTATTGCAGCTACTACAAAACTAAGGTTTATGCATAAAAAATAAGTGTGACATTTTACCTGTTTAAGGAGGACATTGGGGCAAGTAACCACATATAGGATTTCTCCCTAGGAGGGAACATATAGTCCCTGGATCAGAATTTTAAAATTTGAAGTTTGAAAAAAAAATAGGTTTTCCTCATAAAACCCTAAGTTGCAGTTGCAGTTGAAGTACTAGTTGCAGTTGTAGTATCAATTGCAGTTGCAATATCAGTTGCAGTTGTAGTATCAGTTGCAGTATCAAGTTGCAGTTGCAGTTCCAATTCCTTCATTGATGTTGCAACACTATTTGCAATGCCAACACTAGTTGCAATACCAGTTGTAGTGAAAGTTTTTGTGAAGTGTTGGGACTGATTTTTATTTTCCCAGTGCACCTTACACTAAAAAATCTCCAACTAACTTTAAGTTATTTTAAGAACCTGTGAATTTTTAAACGTTCATTATTTCCTATCGCTACTACCTAATGGTGCCAATACCCATCGATACTGTCAGAGGTATGTACTTACATATGTTTAAAATGTATCATTATTTTAAAGGGTATTTGTAGGAGAAATTATATTTTGTATAAAAAAAAATCATAGATCTAGAGGGATCTCAGATCCAACACATTCAGAGGAACTATGCACCTTAGGTTTGATTACTTTGATTTTCCTCTACTTGTTATGGAATTATTGTAATCTTATGAATATCCAGATTGAATTTTGATCTATTGAAGTTATCATACTAACCATTGGTCAAAATTAAAGTCAAAGTATTAGATTGATTAAAGTTGAGATTATAGAGTTTATTCCCTAACTCATATTTTTGTCAAGATATCATATTGTCTTAGTATAGAGGACAGGTTGAAGAAATAACTTGTCATCCTGAGTGAAGGAGATTCGGAAGAAAAGCATCGCACTCATTCTTGAGATCAAGAATCTAGGTTCAAGGATTAATTGATTAAATTGATAAGATTCAAATTTACACATATCAAGTTTGATAACTTCCTCATTACAAGTAAACACTATAGTTTTGATAGAAATATTTGGAAAGTTTTATAATTGGTATCATGTGAGAATTATTGAGATAAATGCTTATTGTAATCATTTACCAGATATAACTAAAATATCCTCTAGGAGAAACTTCTTTCTTTGTTTCCTGGTTACCATGGAGGAATTATGGATCACAACACTAGAAGAGTGTTTCTCTCATTTCTTATTATTGTATTTCTTACTTTTGACCCTTGTTTCAAGCAGGTCACAAGTGATATATCTAAAGGAGCTAATGTGATGATTATTCTCACTATTTTTTTACCATTATTATAAAGAGTATTATTCTTGTCTACTATTTCTCCCTTGTTGTTCTTGTTCTAGGAAGGTCACATAGGATAACCTTGAGGGAGCTCTAGTGACGATTATAGGAGGAAATATATTAGATGGGACATGGAGAAGAAAATTCAAGTTGTATATATGACCATATACATTCGCATACCAAATAAGAAGAAGAAGAAGATACTTTTTATAAATACAAAACATCTCATATGGAGATAGATCATGAGGAGATGAAGGATCCAAAGATGAATAGACATTAGAGTATGACTCAAAATAGACTTGGTCAATGGTTAATGAAGCCACCTTAACATGAAGCAAAGTTCGTTTGATGCATGACTCAACTTTTCATATTAATACTTGGTATTCAACACCAAGTATATCTTGTAGAGACTATGAACTTTTTGTAGACTTAGAGTAATCTTGATATCAAAAAGGATCATATGGGAAAAAGAGACATCTTCCAGGACTGGTAGACAAATTCCATGAGTTGATAAGACTAGATTGTAGCTTCAAACACTTCTAGGATATATGAAATCTCTTGGGAAGATTCCCTTGTTTCAATGACAGAGGAGGAATTTGGTCAGAAGGACTAGGATATAAATTTTTCCTTGATACCAGAAGGGAAGTCAGTGGTGACTTCCAATATTGATCTAATAGATCAAGCATGCTACAAATAATAGTATAAATATGTACGAATCTTGATTTGTGACCAAAGGATTCTCCAAACAAGAGGGAGAAGACTGTGATGAGACACTTGCTCCAGAAATCAAAGAAATAGTTCTAGTATTGGTGAAGACAAACAAAACAACCATGATTCTGGTACAGTATGATATTTAGGGGAGTCCCTATATTTACGATTGAGTTACTTGCATGAAAGAAGAAAATATACCTTCAGTATCAACTACTCTTAGTTTCATATGAAACTATTTCCAAGATAGAATAGAAGAGATACTCTCAGAGTTCAAAAGCGATAGTGAGAATAGAGAAAGCATTTTTAGCTTTAGAAATAGTAGTTCTATGTGTAGAGTCCTGGTTCCAGAAGGAACAATTGTAGAAAAAGTAGAGGACATACTCTTAGGTAGTGAGGCAAATAGTGCTTTGTAGAAAGCACATAGAACCAACACATGATTATGCATATTGATTTTTCACTGAGAAAGTGGACCGGGTTGGAACAATGTGATGTGAAAATTTAGTACATGACATAAAGACTCATGTCTGCAAGTTGAAGCAATCTATACGAACTTGGTATGGAAATATAGATAGTTTTTATGATGATCTTGGGACTTACCAAGAGTAAAGTTGATCCGAACCTTTATTTCAAGATTGAGAATGATGGACCAGTTATATTGCTTCTATATGTGGATGACTTATTCTTGAAAGATGAAGAAAAGATAATCACATATTTTAATAAAAATATTGTCATTTAATTTGAAATGAAGGACCTAGGCCTGATGCAACATCTTAGGTCTTGAAGTATGAAAGAAAACAAAATTTATTTTCCTTAATCAAGGAAAGTATGCTTTGTAAATTCTAAAGAGATTCGACATGATGGAATGTAGATCCATTTCCACTTCTATGGAGATAAATATGAAGTTATTGGTTGATACTTCATCAGAAATAGTTGATGTTACTCTATACAAACAAATTATCGGTTCATTGATATATCTGAAGAATACCAGGCCATATATAGTCTTTGTTGTGAAAACCATGAGTTAGTATCTAGTGGATCCAAGACATGTTCACCTTATAGCTGCAAATCATGTGATGAGATACGTTAAGGGTACCTTGGATTATGGTCTCTGTTGTACTAAAGATAATGAATGCATGGTTATAATGATTCAGATTGGGCTGGACGTTCTTCAGACAGAAAAAACACTTCATGGAAAGTAGGAAGAAATACGGTATTGCTCTCAGTACGGTATAAGTAGAGTACATTGCAACATTCTCCTCTAGTTGTGAAGCAATATGGCTTCAGAAGATGTTGACAGGTCTATTTGACCTAGATATGGATGTTATTGTGATATTTTGTGATAGCCAAATTTGCATAAAGATGATAGAGAACCTAGTGTTCCATGATAAGACGAAGAACATTGAGATCTGATACCACTACATTTATGACTTGGTACAGAAGCGAATTATGAAGCTCCAATATGTTTCCATACTTGAGCAGGTTGGAGATGTGTTGACTAGGCCTCTATCTCGAGTGAAGTTTGAGTACTTCCGATACAATCTTGGTGTTCTCCGAAAGGACCTACCTTGAAAGTGGGAGTGATGATGATGATACTATGGTATCCTGACCAACAATGAGTATCTCAGTTAGGTTTTTATATCCTAGGGGACTGATCATCCTTGGGAAGATCCTGAAGGTCTAATAAGGATGGTTTGTCAGAATAACTGTGTATGTATATACTAGTTTTGGTCACTAGTGGTATCTCAATTAGGATTTTATATCCTAGGGAATCTTATGATTCCTGGGCAGATCCCGAAGGTTCGGTAAGTACGGTTTGACATAATACCACATGGTAGATTGTCAGGATTTTATATCCTATGGAATATTATGATTCTTGGGAAGATGTTGAAGGTATGTTAAGGACGGTCTGTCAGAGTACCAAAAATTTGGTTGTTGATGCACTTGCCTCATTCTCTTACCACATATATATGTTGAGGTTGTAGCTTCATGTTGTTGATGATGTTATTCCAGCTTCGTATTGTTGATATTGTTGCTCCAACTTTGTTTTGTTCATGTTGATGTTCGAATTTCATGTTGTTCATGATGTTGTTCTAGCTCTGTGTTGTTGATGTTGTTGTTACAACTTCGTTCTATTGATGTTGTTGTTCCATATCCATGTTGTATATGATGATGATGTTCAGTTTCTATTGATGTTGATGATGAGAAAAAATTACGATGATCTATAGATATGTCCAACAATATTCCTGATGATGATGATGATGTCCCATCCTCTTGATGATGTATTGAGTCTAGTTATTTGTTATTACTATTGTCAGCAAAATACCCTTTTTTTTAAGGGGGAGTGTTGAAATATTGTAACTTCGAAGAGTATTCTACCCAAGAGAGAGTTGAATAATATTATTATATTATATTTAATTAGGCCCTATTGTGCCTTAGTAAAAGTTGAACCTTCTATGCCTTGATAGTTAAAATGTAAATTAAGAGGGTAAAGTGATAGGTCGGCGAAGACCTAATTATAGATTGTCCAGAACCCTATTTATAAGAGAGGTCGATGCCTCATTTTCACATGCTCACCAACTATATCTTCAGTGCGCAAGTCTTGGAGGAGAAACTATTTCAACTGGGGGTGTCGTCAAGGAGGGTTTTGGTCTATCTCTTTGTATTTCTTGGTTACCTGGTGTGCTAATATTTATAGTGAAGGGTTAGAGGAGGATATTTTGTTCGGTATTTGGTCTATCTATATTGATGAATTTTTGTTGGGTTTTCTCCCCCATGAGGGTTTCCCAGGATAATATCTGTGTCTCTATTATTTCTTTGATTACATCTCTTTCAATTATCTTATTTATGAAGCTAATGTGCTAAATGATTATAAATATAAAGAAGAACTGTAACCGCTAGTTGTATAAGTAAAACTTTAACAAATTTACCTTTTCTCTTGTTGAGGGCTAGATGGCCAAGGGACTAAGTTATTTCCTAGTCTCTACACTAGGACCCAAAATTTGGTTGTACATGTTAGCACCATGATTTTCATATCTAGAGTTAGAGGTTTGTCCAAAGTTTTAATATTCATGGCTTGGTCTTGGGAAGACCAAGGAATTCCTAAATGATTCATAGCAAGTGTGCTTTTCATAAATTCATTGATCAAATAAAGGTAATATGAATATTAATAGAGAGTTAATTCATAAGTTGGGTTAAAGGGTGTATTTTATTTTTCATAAAACACCATCATAAAAAGAAAACAGTCAGAGTGCAAAACTTCATCATGTTCAATTTGTAATGGTCCACTTTTGCAAAACTCCATAAAAAGTGGTAAATTGTGTGCCAAGGTCGATTCATGTGTTAGGGTGAATGTCATTTCAAAATGTATTATGGTTCATCATCACATTTCATGAGTTCAGAGAAGTGACAATCATGGCACTCCATGTCATTTGTACCGTTGCAAGTTTCAAAAGTGTAGTTGTTGCACAAGTTTGTTCCGCAAATTCCTTAACTTGCCTTGAAACATATTTCCACCACTTTCATTTCAAATTTCATCCCTTATCCATTGAGTAATGTATATTGGCCACCTTTTTGTCTTTATCCATTGCCTCCAAGACATGTGCATAGTCCATATCCTTTCCAACAAGATTCAAAGATCTCTACTACGCAAACTCCATTCGCTATGAAAATACTATGTGTTGTTAGTCCCTATGCAAACCCTGTGTCTTTCCGTTCGCTACGGAATCTTGTCAGTCTATTTATCCTCTAAAGGAATTTTCCTTTCAACCAGGTTTGATTCATTCAGCCAAGCTCTATCCATCCTATTTTTTTGCGCAAGCTTGTATGCTGAGTGTGAATGTTTTTCTTCTTTGAGAAGTTACTTTTATAAGGAAGACATCGTAGAACCATGAATTCACAGGGAAATAAGAAATACAAGGGATGGAACATTTTCATATATGAACCCCAAGGGATGAATTTGGTGAAATCAGACCCTACATACAAGATGTCCTTTGAACAAGCTAGATGTATGATATCCTATGAAAAATTTCAGTGGTATAATGTGCAACCAACCAAGCATTTTTCTCTGAACTTTAATGGTGTCAGCATAACCATTGCAAGGATCACTTTTCTAGTGTCAGAAGAAACCATATTAACTTCTATAGATATTCCTATATAGGGAGAGAAGTGGTTTAAAGGTATTCCCTTAGATCCTTTGTTTTATATTGATTTTCTCAAACCTAAATATAGAAATCAAAAGATTGGTGCCACCATCCTTGAGGGATATGTTTTGGAACCTTATGAGAATCTTTTGAGGGTAATTCAAAAACACTTTACTTGTGAGGGTAGTTTTGAGAAGGTATATCAATACCACATAAGGATCCTTATGCATTTCATAGGGAAAATGCCCCTAAACCTACCCTTCTAATTAAATAGAATCCTGAGAAAAATGGAAGAGAAAGTCCAGGCCAGGGTTGACCAACTAAAGAGTAACTTATTTCACTTTTTCTTTGTGAATACATTGGTGTTTGAAGATATTAAAAAGTTAAATAGGGATTGGGATTCCTTCTTGACATTAGAAAACATTTCCCTATATCCTAAAGGAGATACCCTCTTGTTTGTTGAGAAATACACATCTCATAGTTCAAGGCTGAAAGGAGGAGGTGTTGTTGAAAGAGGAAAAGGAAAAGAGATAGGCAATCCATCAACCAGTCAACCAGTCTTGAAGAAAATAAGAAAAATACAATTCAATGATGAACCCAAGGAGACATAGGCTTGTAGTAAATGACTCACCAGGTCATCTGCTAGGAGGTTTCCCATACCCATAGTTCAGACAGAGTTTGTTGAATTCATATCCTAGGAGATTGATGAGGAGAAAGTGAAACCAGGGGATAAATATTAATATGTCAAAGAGATGCAACAAAAAATCAAGAAAGCTCAACACGTTATAGCCTAATTCTATCATAAGAATAGGGAATTGACAAGGAAACTACCAGAGAAGACTCTTGAAGCACAAACACCACATAAAAAAGAAATTTGTATGAAAGAAATGTCAAAGGAAAGGAAGATAAGGAAAGGTCCTAAGGCTACAGTTGCATCCAAACCCACATCACCTCTAATAATGTCCTCATCTAGGAAGAGTAGTCTAGACATACAGAGAAAGCAAGAAGCAAGTCAAAAATCTCCTACTTCACCCACAAAAGGAGAAAAGAACATAAAATTGCTAAATAAGAAACTAAGAGAAGATCAAGACCAGATCATCAAGCTCAAGGAAGAAAAGAAAATATCAGAGGATTGGATCATGAATCATTACAAGGAATGCATACCATCCATAGACAATGCATGTGCAATCATTTCTAGTACTCAGTCAAAGTTGAAGAGGAATGAAACTTTGTTCAGGAAGGTGGGAAATTTTAAGAGACAGAACCTATCATTAAGAAAAGAAAATAGGTCTTTCAGATTACAAGTGAAGTTGGATGAAGAATCCAAGGACAATCTAAATCTTCTTGTTGAAGTTGCAGAAATATGACCGAGGAAGACTTATTTTTGTCTTTTTTGGGTATGGAACCATGTCAAAGTTTTGTTCATAACATTAAAGTTGTGGAAAACATACTTTTAAGACCCAATATTGGCTCATTACCCCTTAATTGGGGCATATTATATTAGTAATGTTATTTTATTTATGTTGTATTTAGGCCATTAGTTGTAATTATACCTCCTAGTCTCCTATATATACCAAGGAGACATTTTCATTTTGAATGATCTTGTACTTGAACATTTAAGTGGGGTAAAAGGAGGTTTCCCCCTCGAAGAGGATTATTATCTGAAATTATCTCTTTTTCAAGGTGTTGGGTACTTTTTCTAAGGATTTTCTATGCTATATTGATATTTGGTTCTTAACATATGGTATCAGAGCTCAAGGTCTTGGGGTTTCACTTCTACATCTGATACACCTTGGAATTTTATCTATAACTTTTTTTATACAATGTTTCAAAAGGAACAGCTTGGATTATATATAGTAGACAGATCAAGGTATGTTGGGTTAAAAATTCATCTCCCGAGGCCTTATACTTTTGGAGATACAGATTGCACAAGATAGGGTTCTGGAATCATCCTGAACTGAGTCATTGCAGAATGTTCGCTATAAAATTTTTTTTGTAATGTTTCAGACCCTAAAATCTGGAGGATATTTATAGAAATTAGTAAGGTAGTTGTGGCAAAAATTTCATCTTCTGGGTCATCTTAAATTTGTAGATACACCCTATGTACGATAGGGTATCTGACTAGTCCTGTTGACTAGTCTCAAGAAGGTGTTCCAGGTAAAAAAATCATAACTTCTTCCTAGAGTATCCAAATTGAGTGGAAATAGTTTCATTGGATCGTGGACAGTTTGTAGTATTTCTGGTGTGAGTGTCAGAATTGTGTGTCAATTATTTTGTGCGGGGCATGCCATACAAGTGAGATCTCCAGGAAAGGCCAAAAACCAGAAAGTTGTGGGGAAGTTACCATAATTTCAACTTGACACATCCAATTTTGATCAGACCTATGGAATTGCAGAGAAAAAATATCAGAGAAATACATAAAATAAATTTTCATACCCAGAAGGGACGAAATTTTGGAGATACAATAGAAGAAATATTGTCTAGCAAAACCACCTCAAAATCAAGGTTCAAAAGTGATACTTGGGCAACATGCCACCAAAAAAGGGAACTTATACACCAAATAAGCCTCCAGAAAATCCTACTTGGACTCTTGATGAAAGTGAAGAAATGTGTAGGGACATAAATGATTTACAAAAGAAGATAGTAACAAAAGATGAACTACAAGAGATGATGGAGGGTTTAAAAGGGGAGATCATGGAATTATTGAAAAATTCCGTAACAGAGAAGACACCTGAAAGTGAAAATGCATCCCATGAAATTCATGATGAGGACACAAGGAAGGTGAATCAAGAATGGAGAAACTCCAAGTTTGGTTTGAAGACCAACCACGTTCCTAAGATTGATATGAGGAAGTTTGATGGCAAGTACCCAATCACATGGATACTTCATATGGAGAAATTATTTGGTCTCCATAATGTGCCACATACACAAAAGGTACAAATTGCTTCTTTATATTTAGAACCTAATAAATTTGTATGGTATCGATGGATTTGTTCTCACAAATCACTCATCACTTGGACAATTTTCATGGAAGAAATGATAGCACACTATGAGGATACAAGGAGCAATACCTTCTTTAGCCAATTAATAAATATCAAGCAAAAGGGTTCAGTTATCGAGCACATTGAGAACTTCCAAAGATTGAATATAAAGGTAACCAATATTCCAGATGAGCACTTTATTGATGTATTCATAGGAACTTTAAAGGATAAAATTCAACATGATGTTTGCCTTTGGGAACCCAAATCATTGGAGAATGCATTTAAGGTGGCAAGAAATGTAGAAAGTAAAAATATGGCTATGTCTACTAGAAGGACCAATCCTAACATCTATAGAGAGAACAATGCTCCTTCTTCTAAAACACCTCAACCTGCAAGGTTGACACCTCAACAATTGGAGGAAAGAAAAGAAAAAGGTTTATGCTTTAATTGTGACAACAAGTACAGTAAGGGACATAAGTGTGGTGAGAAGAAATTATTCTACATATATTGTGAAGAGGAAGAAGAACAAGAACAAGAACCATCTCAAGATGAAAACGTAGAAGCAATTTTGTCTGAAGAGTTGACTCCCATGATATTGTGTAATGCATTGGCTAGAATTAGCACTCCTCAAACCCTCAAGATCGAAGGATACATCAAAAAGAAAAAGGTAATAGTCCTAATTGATTCTGGCAGTACTCACAATTTCATTTACTATAAACTAGCCAAAGATCTCAATTTCTTTGTATATCCAGCGCCAGAGTTTCAAGTAATGATTGCAGATGGAGGAACTATCAATTTCTCAGGAAAATGAAATAAGATCAATCATACTATGGGGGAATATGTAATTAATAGTCCAATGATTTCTATACCCATGGGTGGTCCAAATGTTGTACTAGGAATCCAATGGTTACAATCATTAGGAACAATGGCTTTTAATTTTCAAGAACTTTTCATGAAATTTTCATTGAAAGGAAAATAAATTGAGTTACGAGGTATCACAGGGAAACCCGGTAAGGTGATAAGCTCTAACGACATGACAAAATTATTGAAAAAGGGGCATCAAGGCATTATTTCACAACTATGATCACTAGATGTTCAAACATCTAAGCCATCTATTCCTCAAGATCTCCAAAGGATCATTGATAAGCAATCAAAAGTATTTGAAGATATTCCCAAAGGTCTTCCACCCACTCAAAATCATGATCATGAAATTCACCTAATTCCTGGGAGTGTTCCTCATAACATCTGGCCATATAGATACCCTTATGCCCAGAAGAGTGAAATTGAGCGCATTGTTGAAGAAATGTTAGAGGTTGGCATTATTAGACCTAGCCAAAGTTCTTACTCTGCACCAGTGGTAATGGTATTCAATAAAGATAGCTCATGGCATATGTGTCCATATTATAGAGAGATCACCAAGATCACTATTAAAGATAATTTTCCCATTCTCGTCATTGATGAATTGTTAGATGAACTACATGGAGAAATCTATTTCACAAAACTGGATCTATGTTCAGGGTATCATCAGATCAGAATGAAGGAATAAGATATCCCCAAAACAACATTATGAACTCATGAAGGCCATTATGAATTTTTTGTCATTCCTTTTGGCCTTACAAATGCACCTTCCACATTCCAAGGGTTGATGAATTCCATTTTCAAGCCCTTCCTTCGAAAATTTGTGTTAGTATTTTTTGATGATATACTAAT
>ML778398.1:524299-534465 GCA_009831015.1 Picea engelmannii
ACAAACGAATTAAACTAAAAAGAATATGAGAAAAGTCAAAAAGGGAAAAAGAGGGGGGGAAACCTAAGTGAAAAGAGAATTAGGGTTTGAGGGGATAAAGGGGATGGTAGAAGGAAAAAGAGGGGCTTTTGTTTTGCTGAGATTGGATTGCTAGGTGAGAAGGGAGACTGACTGATTTACTGGTAGGAGTTGGGAATCCTCAACATACGTGAGTGGTAGCTCAGCCTTTGAGGCGAGCTGAGGAGATAGAGACTCTCTGGTTGTGTGTGGCCCCTTTGCGGCTCGGGGGGCTAAGGGGGAAGAAGAGTACCCCTAGCGTTGGCTGGGAGGTACCGGTGAGCTCGTTGAGGTCGGCAAGCTTGGAGCAGGAGCAGCTTGGAGCAGGAGCGGCTGGAGCGTCGGAACCATCGCTGCAACAAATCAGGCCAAGGTATGTTACTGAAACGAATAGAGTAGAATGCTCAGAGATATATTGCTGCGATTATGGTTGTATCGTTGGGAAATGTTGAATCTTCATCCTTCTTTCTCTGTAAGAAAAGGGGGTTTTTAGAAGATCTTGTTATGGGTTAAGGGTTCAGGTAATATTGTTGTGGGTTATGCTATGTCGTTTCTATGCCATGGGCGGTTTCTGGTTTTCTTTCTTCTGTAAGTTTGTGATTGTTACTGTGAGCTTTGTTTTGGGCGTTCTTTTCTGCAGGGGTACACTTGTATTTACTGGGCGTATATACGATGTGCGTTTGTTTCCTTGGGGTGGGTTCCTCACCGTTTACATTTGGGCGTTAATATAATCCAGTGGGAAAATCCTTCGTGGTTTCTTTTACTGCGTGTTGGACGTCCTCCAATTCGAGGATTGTAAATTATTGCTGGATGAATGACCTCCTTTTCATGGACTGAAATCCCCGTTATCACTGAAACGAATTATCCAAGCTCTTACTTCCAGAATGTTTTATTAGGTTATTGATTAATCGCCATTTTTATTTATTGTCTTGGGGATAACCATTCGAACTCTGTCCACCAAAAAGGGAATTATCAGGGTTCAAATCGGATGGGATAGGCGTTTTACTGTGCACTCCTTTGACCAGCCAATTCCTCCCTCGCCTTAGGTTCAAAGCTTCCACATTAAGAGCCTGGAGGTTTAAGGGTATGCCGTATCCATTCTCATTCGGTGCCTGGGCATGCTATCACACGGTGTGCAATTATTTCTAACCTCAACTTGCACACATAATTTACCCTCACACATATTTAACCTTTTTCCAAGAAATTTTTTCTAAATTAGATTAAATATATAATTCCCTTGCACAGCAATCCCGGTCGGGCAGTTTACCAGAAAATCCAAGGATTGAAACCTTGCCACTGTGAATAATAGAATGTAAATAAATAACAGAGCGAAAACAAGAGCAATCCAATGCAGTTATATGCCTATTATCGCCGATTAGACAGTGGATAAACTCAGCCAGAGAGGGAGCACCGATAGCAATCTATCTAACACGCATATTTAACCTAGCATTGCACTCCAAATTATAGTTACCTTAGGTTAAGAGCCTTAGTCTCAGAATATAGTCTGGGATTCCAATTCGAGGCATTCGGCCCAGTACAATGAATAAAACCTATCTAGTGCTCGGGGTTCTATTTATAAAACATATTCATTATGAAGCATATTTCCTATGAGCTTCTACTATCAAATGTAAAAATGTCCAATTATTATATTCTATTTAACCACTTGAAGTATATAATGATATATATATATATATATCACCTCTCGTAATTCCAACCCGCTGGGAAAACATTACGGAGGGTCTGGACACTGTTATTGAGTATCATTGTCCATACGTTTTTACCTGACGTGTTGTCCAGTATATTATTCTATTTAGAAGAAAATTAAGATTTATAACCTACGTCCAGCGCCACCTTTACTTACCACAAGTATTATTCTGTTCGACAGGACTATTTTACAAGCTTACTAAGGACCATTCAGAACATAATAAGTAATCACGGTTCAATTAAGTATATATATGCCAAGTTTAACTTCAAGTCTGTCTATGTCACTCAGAACATAATAAGTAATCACGGTTCAATTAAGTATATATATGCCAAGTTTAACTTCAAGTCTGTCTATGTCACCTAGGCAGACGAGAAACTTTTAAAAATGTGCCAAAACAGAGCGACTTCTGAAATGATCAAATTAAACCGTTGACAACCAATTGAGATTCGAACCTTACCAATCCCCATTTCGATGATGACGAGTTGGAAGGCACTCAGTGTGATAAGGTAGATAGAAGTATTATTTAAAATTTTCTGTTGCAATTCGTGTAATTTTGCCGCCTCTGCAGCTAGGCAAGGAATCGCCCAGAACCACCCTTATTGCCAGCATTTAATTCGACCCTTTCGCCCAACACTGTCGATTTAAAATCCTGATTACCTACCACTGTCAGAGGCGCGGTTCCAGAAAGAGGCGTGCACGCCGAATGGCCCAACCGCTGGCATGATGCCAGCTCACTCGCCTGACATTTCTGACCTGCGTGGAATATTTGTCGTGGCACATTTCTGATCTTGGGTGGTGTAGTTGAATTTGTTGGAATGCGTAGTAGTTTTAATTAATATTTCTTATTGTTGTAGAATTTTATTAAATTTGATCTGCATATGTATATGATTTTTACTCTTTTGTTAAACAATGATTATGGAATGTTTTCATAAAAGTTGAAATTTAGCTGTAATACAGTTAGGAATGAAAAGTTGTTTGATTTCATTAAAACCACCGTAATGTATAAACTAGCTTTTCCCTTCTCATAATTTCATGAAAACCTACTATAACATATTTAGTTTGATATTTGATTGAACGCTAGTCTGATTATTTGAAAAGCAATACTTATGAAACGTTTTCATACAAGGTGAATGAAGTAGTGGAAAAAGGGGGACAATCCTTTCGTATCTTTTAAAAAAAAAAAAAGTATATTCTAGTTCATAAGAAGTTTGTTAAAAGTTATAGATTAAATGATGGATGAGAACTTGATTTTGGGAGCTTAACCTTTAGAGGTAAAAACCCACACATAGGGCTTGTTGGTTAAGTTGTTGTAACATTATATGGCAACACTTGTTGAAATTACAATCATGCTAGTTGCTTAAATTTGCCATGTTAATAATGTTGTTGACTTGGATTATTTAATGACTGTTAATTCGAAATGATTGTACTTGATAGGGCCTTGATTAATAATGGTTAAATTGAAGGTCTAGTGAAGCTTAAACTGCACTCTTAAAAGTTGTTTATTAGCAATGGTGATATTGTCTAAATTGCACTAATATTTTTGTTTTAAAATTGTCATGTTAAAGGTGATGGTCTACTTTTGTGTAATCGAAATATTAATATTAGTTGCTGAATGTTAATTCTAGTTAAAAAGGCATGTATTAGGTAATTGCCTAATTAAATTAATAACATTATCTATTGAATGGTTAATGCAGGCGGAATCGCAATATAATGATAAGGGTGGATTTATTCAATGTTACTAGGGTTCAATGGCAATATTAGTAATGGTTTAATACACAAATTTAGTAATTGTTTTATCGCCTTGGCACTAATAGTTTAATTTGCAATATAAGGTTGCTCAAACTGCCATGGTAATGATAAGGTTGTTTCGCAAATTAATATTGGTTTAATGTGCAACGTTGGTACTTGGTTACATTGCAGGGATAATGTTGTTAATTGACCGTGCTAAAGATAAATGCGTCACTGCAATAGTAATAATTGCTTAGTTGCCATGGCAACACTAGTTAAATTGCAAGGTTAATAATTGATTTAATCAGCATGTTAATAAATAGACCATTTTGCAATGTCAATAATTGCTTACTTGAACGTTCATGATGGAGTTTAAATTGCAAGGATAATATGTGTTTAAATTGAAGTGTTGATGACCTGTCTAATTTGCATTGCTATGATGGTTGGGTTATTAGAATGTCTGGTAATAAACGGGTAGGAAGGGCAAGTTAAGGAGGAGAATGTAACATCGGGGGTGTACCTTTAGGGTATGGATGCCATTGCTCATTATGGCAATTTTAGAAAATTGAATGTGTCATGCTTATTGTTGTCCCTGGTCTTGTAAGTACTTGGTGGTTTGTATGGTGGAGTCTATCGTGTCGGGCGGGATATAGACTCTTCTAGCAGCTTAGTATGTAAGTCTGTGTGTAACCCGGTGGAAGGAATCCAGTGTCGTATCAAGAGTCTCGGGCTGTTTAAAGGCACAGTTCCACTCTTGCGACACGTTCTGAGCCGTATCAGTAGTCTCAGGCTGTTTAAAGGTACAGTTCCACTACTGCGACTCTACTGACGGATTCATTCTTCTTGTGACAGTATTGTGCCTAACCCCTGGTGTCTATCTCTGCCTACAACCGTTAGTTTCCCACCTCCTGTTCGAGGGCGTTTTCTTCTTACTGTCGCTACGTTATGTCGGGTCATCTTGATTGTGTTTGTCTTACTTGCGTCCTGTCGGTTCGAGTGTTGACTTAGAGTCGAGGGGGTTGTCTCTTCTACACACGCGCACACACTAAAAAGAAAAAAAAAAATTCACCAGTTGACCAAGTAGATGCCCTTAGCCAGGAGGGTTGTTACATACTAGTATACCTATAGGGATCCCTCCCCAAAGTCACTAGTACCCACATATGAAAAGACAATTACCCTTCTTAGCCACCCTGGACCTCCCTGATCTATCGATAATTTTAAATGATATGATCTATCACTCTCCTCAATGGCCTGAGATACCAATGAAACTACCATTCGCCATCCCTAAATTCGATTGTAAACTAGGAGAGGACCTGAACAATCATGTAATGACTTTTCACCTTGGGTGTTCATCAAACTCTTTGATGGATGACTCTATTTGTTTATGCCTTTTTCAATGAACTCTCATAGGTTCCACTGTGAAGTGGTATATAGAACTACCACGAGGCTTCTTCATCGACTTCAACACCCTCGCTATGGATTTCCTCACCCACTACCAGTTACCGATCCGTTACGAAACGGGAACTGAAATTTTGATTTCTTTCAAACAAACCAAAGCCACTCATATCTTTGATCACATTCATGAGTGGCGATAAAGACAACGTCTCATCAAACTCGAACTTTCTGATCAGTTATTGGTAGAGTGGTTCACAAAATCATTCATGAATGACATTGCTCATGGCATGGCCATGGGTGGAGTTGTCACAGAAGGGCAGGCAATCAGTCATGCTCAATACCTTGACCTCGTTTACTCACAAACGAGTACTCTTTACGATTTACTCCCTGACACACCTCATCCTTCTACTACTGCTACTTCAACTAATCCTGTTGCTTCTCATGTAGTTGATGATATGATTGGCACTTTCCATGCCCAACCCCACTCTACACAAACCTCTAGCAACAACCTCAAAGTTGTTGCTTCTAATGTTCAAAATTCTCCGTCTCCTACCGCTCCCGCCGAAAATACTTCTGAGGTGAACTCTGTTCAATCAACCCCAACCAAAAAGAATAAATCCAGAAAAGGGAAGGGTAAGAATAAGGAGAATAAAAATAATTCGCAATTTGAGAAGACAAAAACACAACCTATTGATGATAAGGATAAGTGCAAAACCTGATACTCTAGTCTTAGTTATGGTGATGATCACTACACTAAGGATTGTCCAAGACAAGCTGAGGTTACTAAGTTCCTTCAAGGGACCCCAAAACCACCTACTCCGACCATGTTGTCACAACCCTTCCCTTCTCAACAACAAGCCCAATTGGTCATTCATGACCAACCTTCCCCCTCCACTACATCCTATGTATTGATGTGTATAGGTGATTCAAAGAAGAATGACATCACACTTACCACTCAAGCCAAAGATTATTCTTACTCCAAAGAGAGGGTTGATGAAATACCTCCTTCGTTGGTCCAACCATCTCCCATGACTCCACCTACCAATGGTCCTCTTAATCTTGAACGACCGAGCCTAGATACAGTTCTTCGCCCTCCCCCAAAGGGTGTTGTCCAAAAATTTTCTTTCAATCCTCATGCGCGTGCTGCCCAAAACTATAGTATTGTCGAAGATCTGGCCCAAGCACCGTCTGCGATGTCATCCCTCGAAATCCTTCAGATTTTTCCTACACAACGAAAGGCACTGTTGAAATCTATTGGTGGAATCGACCCTACCGATACAAATTTAATAATTTTTTACTTGGAAGATCACATTCCAAGGTTACCCCCTGAACTCCCATTCCAAATACAAGTTATTTTCTCTGACAAGAACATTTGTAGAATAGTTATTGATGAGGGTACCTCGATGTGTGTCATGTTTATTACCTACTAGAAATCCATTGACTCTCCTCCCTTAACCGAATCCCACAACACGCTCAAATCCTTCAATGGATCTGGTTTTAATCCTTACAGTGTCCTCCCTTCGTTGCCTATTATGTTAGAAGTAAAAAAGGTCAACATTGAGGTGGAGGTCTTTGACTCTCCTCTCAATTACAACCTTCTACTTGGTTTTAGTTGGATCGATTCCATGTGTGCAATTGTGTCCACTCTTTTCCATGTCATACATTTTCCACATCAAGGAAAAGTAATTACGATGGGACAATTGGCCTTCTTTAACTCTGATGCACGTCCAACAATGTACCTTTCATTGAAACAAAAAACCCTGGATATGAGAATTTTGGTGTCGGTCTTCTTAAAGATTCCTCTTTGATGGGTACTTTCCCCATTCCACCACCTGATGTTCCACATCCATTAGTTGCCTCGATCAATATGATTTCCACCTCTATTCGAGCAACCCCTGCGTCTTATGACCTGTGGATAGTACCCAACCCTGGTGATCATCTTTTCTATGGAGACCAAATTCCTTTGAGTCCGGTCGAATCCACTTATCAAGCCATTCAATTGGAAACCCCGTCTACCCCTTCTCTTGATGATTTATCTTCGGATCCATTCCATGTCATTTTTCCTATAGACGAGATGATTATGTTTGTTATTGTTAGGACCACACAATGTACCTTTTTGCCTATACTTTTTGCCACTATTATACTCTTGATCACCCATATTTAGACTCATACTATCACTTTATCTGATCATCCCAAAGGTATACAACGTCCCTTATCATTACTATACATTTAATCTGTTTTGCATAATATTTTACATCGCTCTTGTACTTGACCATTGATTAGAAATGCATAAGTGTTCAAAACTGCAGATTAGTATTTGAGGCCTATTGCTGAAACACAGAACTGTCCAAGGTCGTTGTTGCTGAAACACAGAATTGATGCTGAAACATGGAGATGCTATACAGTCTGAGGTCCCAGATGCTGAAACTCGGAGCTGCTATATAGTCCGAGGTCGCAGATGCTAAAACACGGAGCTGTTACACAGTCCAGAGTTGCAGATGCTGAAACACAGAGGAAACCGCTAGGACCGACGATGTTGAATCATGAAGGAAGCCGTTACAGTCAGCGGTCAACAAAGCTCTAACCGTCGCTCCTACACAAGAATTCCGATACAGTCATAGCGCAATTCACGTGGCTGAAAGAGACCACGAATTGCGATGTTGACACAACATCAGCAGCAACGAGAAGAAGTTGTTACACCAGCCATAACAACAATACCTCATTCAGCTCCTGTAATAGCATTCTGTTGCATGAGACTAGGACATCCTATGCTGGTTTAGAAATTAGATCCGACTAAATATAGGACTCAGATACACATTGTAAATTATTGTATCGAAGGGATTCCCTCTTTAAATAAGAGGAAATCATCATTCGAAGGATCCAAGTTTTTATGTACTGAAGAAGCTCCAGAAAAGAGGGACATATTCCATTTTCCAGATTGTAATATGATGTTTTGACAGATGAATAAAAGACTGCTTTGAGTATCCTTCTCTATCTTTCTCATTTCAGGGGAATCTTGTGAGAAGGGAGGGCCCACCTTCTTCACAAGATTCACCCATTAGTTTAGAAGTGTGTTAGTACAACTCTGTTTATGATTTGATTAACTTTTGTTTGTTGAAACATTGCTTTTAATGAATTCCACTTTGCTGAAACACTACTGACTTTGTATTAGTTTATTGAATGAAATTCATGAATCTTTTTATTAGCAATCTTGTGTGATGATTTTATGAGGCTAGCCAGAGACTGGGTCAAGGGTTCCTGCTTAGACAGGAAGGAATCAGAATGTCCTGTCCTCTGTAGATTTCATTTAATTCTGCAAGTGTGCTAGCCAGAGATTGGGTTAAGGATTCCTTCTCAGAAAGGAAGGAATTAGAACATCCTGTCCTATGTAGATATCATTTAATTATGCAAGTGTGCTAGCCAGAGATTGGGTTAAGGGTTCCTTCTCATAAAGGAAGGAATCAGAACATCCTGTCCTCTATAGATCTCATTTAATTCTGCAAGTGTGCTAGCCAGAGATTGGGTTAAGGATTCCTGCTCAGAAAGGAAGGAATCAGAACATCCTGTCCTCTGTAGATCTCATTTAATTATGCAAGTGTGCTAGCCAGAGATTGGGTTAAAGGTTCCTGCTCAGAAAGGAAGGAATCAGAACATCCTATCCTCTGTAGATTTCATTTAATTCTGAAAGTGTGCTAGCCAGGTATTGGGTTAAGGGTTCCTGCTCAGAAAGGAAGGAACCAGAACATCCTGTTCTCTGTAGATTTCCATTATTCCTGCAGGTGTGCTATCCAGAGACTGGGTTAAGGGTCCCTTCTCAGAAAGGAAGGGATCAGACTATCCTGTAAACCTCAATTTCACAAGTGTGCTAAACAGAAATAGGGCTTAAGGCTCCTGCTTAGAAAGGAAGGAACTAGATGGCCTTGTTCTCTATTAGATAGAGTTAATTGTCTTTTGGATTACTGTTTTCATGAAACAGTGTTAGTACTGAAGTCTCTATTTGAGAGTAAGGGTCCTGTTCTCTGGTTGTAGAATAGTTGTTCTTTCCCATTGCAATTGTTATTCTAATGTAATATAGGTTTCTTAGATTAATCTTTAAGATCTGCAATAGGGAAGTTGCTTTCCTGTGATTTAATTCAGAACTTTAGTTTATTCCAGCAAGTGTGATTAGTATAAGTTTCTTTACTACAACACTAAGTTTCTTTTGGAATTGAGCATATATAGTGCGTGGTTATCTTTGAAATAAAAAGACTTCCCTAGGTTGATAATTTATGTATCACTTGATTGTTTGAATCAATTAAGCAATTATAGTGACCAACATCTTGGCGTTGTTGCCGGAGAAGATAGCTATAGATTTCAAAAGCGCTTGTGATTTATTTTCTTTAGATAAAAAGAATGCATGAAAGACCCCAAAGACACTAACCCTACAGGTGGCAAGGGAAAAGGAAAAGGAGGAAGAAAGACTTACATTGACGAGATTTTATCCAAGTCTGAATCTACTGCTCAATGACCAAACCTTCAAAAACAGAACTCCCAGCCTTCATTTCGAGCAATTTTTGGAACAGGGAAAGAAGTTCGGAGTCCTGAGATAGTCCAAAATCCAGTAGGAGACATTGAGGATAGAGAAAGTGTAGCAGGGGAGCAGACAATGGAGAACATGGATGAGTACAATGAAGAATTGCATCATGAAGATCAGGAAGGTCCTGAAGGAGAGGTAAAAGATGAAAACTCTTTCCCTACACTAGGATTCCCTATTGGCGATATCCCTAGAGGGGAAGCCCCCATGAAAAACATTCCACTCTTAGCATTGCCTAATTTTCATGGTTTATCTTCAGAGGATCCTGATGAATTTCTGTTTGAGTTTGATATATTATGTAGAAGTTATGATTACGTTTCTAATGCTCAAAAACTGAAGTTATTTCCAGCAACACTAAAAGGGAATGCGCTAAGATGGTTTATGAGTCTTGGAGGCCATGTAATCACAACATGGGACCAAATGAAATAGAAATTCCTAAACAAGTACCAGGACTACTGCCAAATGAGAGAAAAGAGGGAGGAGCTATTTAAAATGATGCAGAAAGAGGACGAGAATCTAGAAGACTTTGTAGAAAGGTTACAATACAATCTACAAAGATCCAACTATCCCAATGTAAGTAAGGATATTCTCAAAACTATTTTATTAAAAGGAGTAAGGGATGACTGTCTAGATATGCTGAACATGCTTGGAAAAGGGGACATATCCAAGGAATCATATGATGAAATTGTCAATTTATGCAAAAGATGT
>ML778398.1:535282-551635 GCA_009831015.1 Picea engelmannii
ACAACCATATCAGAATCAATGGAATCAGAATTGGAGAGGACAACAACCCACCTTTAAAAACCAATTACCTCAATTCTCACAACCACTCTCCTTACCAACAGGTACTCCTCAAAACAATCAAATGATGAGACCCCAACTACCTTTGCAACCTAACCCCAACCCGAATAATAAAGCTGTGCAGTGCATTGATATCTATAACCAGCCTACACTTTCCCTTCTCCCTGCACAATGCAACGATATTCATCTTCGATCTGGGAGAATAGTGGAACCTACCATAGATGATGTTACCTCTTTTGATAAAGAGGAAACAAAAGAGCATGATGTATCTGAAAAGGTACAATCATCCTCTAACAATGTTGCTGAAACAACAACACCACCATTTCCTGAGCGTTTAGCCTTAACTAAAACGCCTGAACCACCAGCCTTTAATCTTTTAGGGGAATTACAAAATTTATATGTTAAAATTCCTCTACTACAAGCACTCCGCGATGTACCTATCTATGCTAGGACAATGTGATATATCTGTGTTAAAAATCTTGGTAGGAAAACTAAGGATCCCCTTACAGTCCATGTTATGGGAGATCTATCTGCATTAATGTCAGGCAAGACTCCCCCAATCAAATATGGTGATCCTAGCCACCCTACTGTTACAGTACAAGTTGGAAAAACCATAATCCCTCGAGTCCTGGTAGACCTAGGTGCAACCATCAATATCATGACTTTAGAAACCTTACAACTGCTACAATTAAAAAATGAAGTCAAAGAGACCCCAACTATCCTAGAATTGGCTGATCGATCCACAATTAAACCAGAAGGAGTCATTGAAGACCTCAGTATCTCTGTGGAATCCTGGAATTATCCAGTCGACTTTACAGTGTTTCAACCCAAAACAAAGTTGGGGGGCCACCCTCTAATTCTAGGTAGACCTTGGCTAGCCACAACAGATGCTTTTATTAGTTGTAGATTAGGGTGAATGACAATTTCAAATGGTTATGAAATGAAGCAGCTTACACTCTATCCTCATGCTACACCCCTGGCTAATAATGATAATTCTGTATGGGTATATTTTGAGGATCAACCTACTCAACCTCTTCTGACTATCAGACAAGATTTAAGCCTGAAAGACTCTACTGAGGATGAAATTATCAATAATTTTATTTGTGAACCCTCCTCTGTCACTCCAAAAATTCATAATCAATTAACTGCACTGTTGGAGTCTGATAATCAAGAAAACCTAAATTCAAGAAGCCCACCTCAAACACCTCAAACCATCTCCTCTAAAAGCATACCAGTCAAAATTGAACCTGGCAAAACATTAAATATAAACCCTCATTTGATAGATGTTGAAACACAACAGTTAATGAAGTTACTTCGGGAAAATAAAGAAGCATTCACATGGGATTACACAGACATGGAGGGAATCTCCCCTGAATTATGTACTCATAGAATATATATTAAGGAATATTGTCGACCAATCTATCAACCTCAGCGATGAATGAACCCAAATTTAAGAGAAATCCTCAAGGAAGAACTTCAAAAATTGCTCAATGCAGGGTTTATCTATCCTATATCAGATAGTGAATGGGTGTCCCTATTGGTAATAGTTCCTAAGAAGAACGGGAAATGGAGAGGATGTGTGGATTACAAAGCTTTAAATAAAGCCATTCAGAAAGATCACTTTCCATTACCATTCATTGATCAAGTATTAGATAATTTGTCAGGGAAGAAATTTTTCTCATTCTTAGATGGTTTCAGTGGGTACAACCAGATTAAAATTTCACCTCAAGATCAAGATAAAACCATGTTCACCAGCCCTTGGGGAACCTTTTCTTATAGAGTCCTTCCATTTGGACTATGTAATGCACCAACAACCTTCCAAAGGGCAGTTTTAGGAATTTTTTCTGATATGCTTAATGACTCTATGGAAATTTTTATGGATGACTTTACTCCTTATGGTGTTTATTTTCAGGAAGCACTGGAAAACCTTGAGAAGGTACTTAAACGATGCATGGAAGCCCAACTCTCCTTAAGTATAGAAAAATGCCATATGATGATGAGTGAAGGAATAGTGCTTGGACATTTTATCTCATCTCAAGGAATTCAGGTAGACCCATCTAAAATACAAGTCATTAAGGATCTTCCTACTCCCAAAACCCAAATAGAGGTAAGAAGCTTTCTAGGACATGATGGATACTACAGAAGATTTATTAAGAATTTTTCCAAAATAACTTCTCCCCTGTTTGTTTTACTGATGAAAAATGTTGAATTCAATTGGACTAATTTTTGTAAAGAAGCATTTAATACACTTAAACATCAGTTATCTACAGATCCTATCCTTAGAGGACCTTATTGGACACTACCCTTTCACATATCCTCCGATGCTTCAGACACTGCTATAGGAGCTTTCTTGGGACAGGAAGACGATCATCTCCCTTATGCTATATATTTCATCAGCAAGAATATGTCCCCTGCTGAACTCAATTATACAGTCACCGAGAAGGAATTCCTAGAAGTTATCTATGCAATTAACAAATTTAGACATTACATTACTGGCTATTCTACTTTTGTCCATACTAATCACTCAGCTATCAAGTACTTAATGAATAAACCTATCACAAATGCTAGAGTCACCAGATGGCTACTATTATTGCAAGAATTTGATATCACAATTGTAGATAGACCAGGAAAAGAGAATTTAGTTGTTGATTTCCTTTCTTGATTGACACCTGATGATGATACCCCAGTAGATGATTCCTTTCCTGATGAATATCTATTTGCAGTTTCTGCTCACTCACCTTGGTATGCAGATATTGCTAACTACTTGGTTGCAGGAAAGTTTCCATCACATCTATCCTACCGAGAGAAAAAAAGTATTGTTCATCAAAGTGCTCGGTATAGTTGGATAAGTGGGCACATTTTCTATACAAGAGATGATCAAGAAATCCGAAGGTGTGTTTGAGAACATGAGGCATATGATCTATTGAAAGCTTGTCATGATGGCCCTTGTGGAGGGCATTTTGCTGATAAAAGAACAACATATAAAATTCTCAGGATGGGGTACTATTGGCCCTCACTCTTCAAAGATGCAAAGAAATATGTCAAGGCCTATTATAGTTGCCAAAGAGTAGTCCAACCTAATCATAGAGATGAAATTCCATTAAACCCCCAGGTAGTACTTGAACCATTTGAAAGATGGGCCTTAGACTTCATAGGACCCATCAATCCTCCATCCAATCAAAAAGTTTATATACTGATCTGCACAGACTACATGACTAAATGGGTGGAAGCCAAGGCACGCCACAGACCGACTGAAGAAGCAGTTATAGATTTCTTATTTAAATACATCTTCACCAGATTTGGAATGCCAAAAGAATTAGTTACAGATGGAGGACCTCCTTTCAACTCTCATGGGTTCAAAGCCACCCTTCAAAAATATCATATTCAGCAGAGAATGACTACAGCATACCACCCCCAAGCCAATGGACAGGTGAAAAGCACAAACAAAGTAATAGAAGCCATTCTCACAAAAACAGTGAAGGAAAGTAGAAAGGATTGGTCCCGCAGGCTCCTTGAAGCACTATGGGCCTACAGAACTACCTGGAGAAATACTACAAGATTTTCTCCCTATGAATTAGTCTATGGAAAGAGTGTTGTTTTTCCTGTGGAATTTGAGTTAAAAACCTTAAGGATTGCTTTAGCTGTCAACCTTGATCTAACTGATGCACAGACAGCTAGGTTGTAGCAGCTTAATGAACTAGAGGAGAAAAGACTAGATGCCATTCAGCAAACAACCATAATTCAACAGCAAAGATCAAAATGGCATGACAAAAATATAAAAAACAAGCAGTTCCAAAAAGGTAATTGGGCCCTATTGTATGATTCCTGGTTCAAAGAATTTCAAGAAAAACTGCGTACAAGATGGCTTGGACCTTACGAAGTAGACATAGTTTTCCCCAATGGAATAGTAAGGCTCCTCACAATCGATGACTCCAGAACTCCGTTACTTGTAAATGGTCATCGGCTCCGTCTGTACCAGTAACCTATTTCTAAAGAAGATTTTAAGGCCACATGCATGGCAGACACCCATTTTCTTTTCCTCGAGGGGTTTCTACCCCTAATAGCAATTAATTCTTTTAAGTTGATTTTCTTTAGTATTAGATTAGATTAGATTTTTTTTACTAATAATCCCTTTCAAGAAATACCATGCTACAGTCGATTTTTGTAGATTCCCGATCAAAGCACAGCCACTAGAAGAGGACGATCCCACTTCAAAGAGACGAGCTTTCACGATGTTGAAACACCACTGTTCAACACTGTTGACCTTCATGATGCTGAAACACCATTGTTCAACACTGTTGACCTTCACGCTGCTGAAACAACACCGTTCAACACTCTTGACTTGCTTCTGATGCTGAACCACCATCGTTCCGCACTTTTGACTTTTCTCTGTTCCCGAAACACCATTGTCAACAATTCGCCCCCTTTCCTTCATTACTGAAACACCAAACTCACACCTTTTTCCCCCACCATGGCTCGACAACCTTTTTGCCACTCCCTCACCATCCTTCATCGACGAAACAACTCCGTCCAACAATTGTTTTGCCTTTCCCCTTCTGATGCTGAAAAACCATTGCTCAGCACTGTTGACTTTTTCCTCGATGCTGAAACACCACTGTTCAACACTTTTCTTCTTCCCACTCCCAAAACACTACAGTCCACCATTTCCTCACCATCCTTCATCGACGAAACAACTCCGTCCAGCAATTGTTTCACCTTTTCTTTTTCGTTGCTGAAACACCATTGTCAGCAACCCTTCATCATTTTCTTCGATGCTGAAACACCACTGTTTAGCACTTTTGAATTTTTCCCGATGTTGAAACACCACCGATCAACACTTTTGACTTTCTTCCGATACTAAAACACCATTCATCAACAGTTCTTCATATACAACAATTGTTTCGTTCTTCTCTGTTGCTGAAACACCAGTCTTTCACCATCGTCTGTCAGCAAGCTTCTACGCCCTCAAATTATAGTTCGTCCTTCTAGTCAGCAAACCCTTGACACAATCAAAGGTCTCCGCCATGACAGGACTACCATGGACAGGCATGATATCTTGTTGGCAGAACGAATCAAATGGTAAGGCGAGGTATGTAAATATTATGTAATTCGGTTAGGCTATAGTTAATGAGAAAGATTTTAAGCCATTGTGACCATTCAAGTGCAATTATTACTAGTCGCACTTGACGGGAGGGGAAGTACACATCAAATCCGTGATACCATCATTTCACCCGATTGTACTGCCGCCATCCCCATTTCACCACCTTTTCACGCATTTAACCATTATTCTTGCATATAGTCCCTCAGAAAACTCACTTTGTGCCAGAGCTGATACACAAACTCTCGACACTGTATCTTACTAATCTAGTAGCCATGGGAGGAGCTATCATACGAAATGAACCCACCACCATAGTGCTGCTCGAACACTATCCAGCAACGTATCAACTCTTCCAGCAGGCAGGGTGGCTTAATTACTTCCGCAGACTTCAAGGATGTAATGAACAACAAGTCCTACAGTTCTCCCAAAATCTTCAGGAGAACCATTCTATCGTTGCAGGCATCTGAATATCTGTAACAAAAGAAGACATAGCAGAGGTCTCAGGCCTCCCTAGCGACGACACTCATATATTCAGTCAAAAGCATATCATCAGGGATGTCTAGCAGAGCTTCTTCCTTCCCGGGGAAAGAATTATATTGAAGGGCAGAGGTGTTCAGCTCAACTCACTACCACCCCCGTGGCCGGAGGTCGCCAGATTCATCAAGCACTACTTGACCTGTGAAGGTCGATATCAGGTAGTCTACCAGCATGACTTTCTTCTACTTTCTCATTTAAGGCATAACAGATGGCTCAATCTTCCCTATTATTTGTTGGGTTGTTTGAAGAATATGGCACATTACTGTAGAAAGGCCAAATATCCAACCCTATCACTTACCCACCACCGTCTTGTTCAATTACTCATCCACAGGGGTTTTGACCAACAAAACCATCCACTAAATAACCCACCCATAAACCCTCAACCAGCTGTCAAAATTCCCCAGGAGCAGCAACCGCAAAACCCCCCAGACTCCCCCGAAGGACCCAATATCCCGCCCACAGAACCAACCAATCCAGTCAATTCCCCTACCCTACCAAATCCACCGCATACCTTACCAGAGTCATCCACTCCTGCCCTTCATATTCTCAGTGATGACTCTAAACCAGATAATGTCGTCTGCCCCATCATTAACGAAAGACCCTCACTAAAACGAAAACAAATTCCCCCCTTTCCACCCTTCTTGTGCAAAAAGCGAACAAGAGCCTCAATGAGGCCACCCTTTATGACCACTACCCTAGATTCCCCACCAATTCAACTAATACCCCATACACCTCCAACCTCCCCAATCCTAGGATCTTTGCCTATTCCAACTACGGGCACTGAAACAAAAGAACCAGATGCCCAGGATATTGTAACACCATCTATTTCACATAAAGTAGCTGAAACACAAGAACCAACTACCCACTTAGTGGCTGAAACACAAGAACCAGCTACCCACTTAGTGGCTGAAACACAAGAACCAACCATAGATGAAACACAAGAAACAACTACGACTGAAACACAAGAACCAACCACTGATATTGACATGGAGTTACAGGAACCAGATGCCTAGACATCATTTGTTTCAAATAAAGTAGCTGAAACACAAGAACCAGCTACCCATCCAGTGGCTGAAACACAAGAACCATCCACTGACTTCGAAATTGAATTACAGGAATCAGAGGTCCAGAATGATACAACACCACCCTCCTCAAGCTAAGCAGCTAAAAAACTAGCCACTCATTCAGTGGCTGAAACACAAGAACTAGCCACTGACACAGAAATTGATATACAAGAATTAGAGGCTCAGGGGGCTGCAACTTTACTTTTCCTACACCAAGAAGTTGAAACACAAGGAGCAGCTTCCATACCTATAGCTCTTCCTCAACAACCAGAAGCAACAATGGCCACTGTCTTGGAAGAAAACGAGTTTATAAAGTCTCAAGTGGAAGCATATCAACAAGAATTAGCCAGGGCAAGGGAAGCATATGAAAAGGAACTAAATTTGTACACCTTAGCTCGAACAACAAAATCGTCCAAGAAAACTACAGAGAACTTGTGTAAAGAATACATGTGTTGCCAATGTGGAGATATTTACTATCAAGCAGGCTATAAGATAATTCAGGTGACAGTGCCAGGAGCAGCCCCTATTCCTTCACCTTTTGTAGCCAAGGCAGAACCTGTTGCAACACAAGAACCAACAAGCCCTCCCAAGTTTAATACTGAACCTGCTGCAACACAAGAACCAACAGGCCCTTCCAAGCTTAAGATTGAACCTGCTGCAACACAAGAACTAGCAGACCCTCCCAAGCTTAAGACTGAAGCCTGCATTGCAACAAATGAAGTCCCTACCTGTGTCAACAAGGCTGTATAGACAATGCCTATGGAGGAATTCACACCTCCCAACCAGATCAATCTCCCCACTTCCAGAGAACAATCCATTCAAACCTTACCTCATCCCACTACTTCTAATGCTGAAACACAGACTCGGCTATGGGATGAACACGCAGAAATACAAAAATGGAAGAAAGAATATGTTGAAACTCAGGCCAAAAACCTGCAAGTGCACAAACAAATCTAGATCAACCATACTTACTCAAATTGGGAAGTATTAGAACAGACACTCCAGAAAGCTCGTGAGATTAAGAAGAAGAACAAATAATTGAAAGGCAGATTGGTCTTGGTATTTGATTTGGTGCAGAAGCTACTAGCCACAAGGAAACCATCTTGCAACTACTCCTTATTCTTGATGGAGAGACTCACATGGTTTCAGATCAAGTCCATTATAGAAGGTAAACCCCATGCAGTAATACAATCAATAGATTTTATCAAAACTTTTGTAGCTACCTCTACCAGGGATCAACACCTCCTATGTGAGGCATACTTTCATAATGAGGCTATTCCAGAAAACAGGTTGCTAAACATAAATACCCTTGTTGGGGACATTCAAATTCGAGCATTTACTTCCTTTCTCTATAATTAGATTTTATGGAAAGATGACTTTTTGGCTGCTAAGCACAATGAAGATAATCGCCTCCTCTGGATTAGACCAGAACCACAGAAGGCAGCCACTTTTATCACAGAATATTATGAGTTCTTAAAACAACCAGGGGTGACTGAACGTGTTCAGCAGCTACAATCAGAAGTGCTCCAAGACTATGAACACATCATCAGATCCATAGAGATTCCTGCCCTCCAGGCCAATAACCTGTTTTGGCAGCAATCCACAGAGAAGAGACAACAACACAATTCTTTTGGTCCTGCCAACCTAGAAGTAGCAATTTCCAGGATACCCAACTACATTCAGTGTGTTAGACATTGTGCTGAAAATTGGATAGGGTACCGATTTTATTCTCCCATTCTTTGGTTGCCAATAGAAAGGTGTCAAGTCAGTTTTAAGCTGCCTAAGAAAGCAAAAACAATAGCATGGAAAAGATTACAGCAGGTGCAAGGGTTCATAACACCAACAGACAGTACCTCCCATAGTTACAGCTTGAGTAACTTACATGATTAGAGTCGGTATCCAGATTCTGATTCAGAGTGAGTTGCCTGAGGACACGCAACACCTTGAGTTGGGGGGGATGTTAGGACCAAACAATGTACCTTTTTGCCTATACTTTTTTCCACTATTATACTCTTGATCACCCATATTCAGACTCATACTATCACTTTATCTAATCATCCCAAAGGTATATAGCGTCCCTTCTCATTACTATACGTTTAATCTATTTTGCATAATATTTTACATCACTCTCGTACTTGACCATTGATTAGAAATGCATAAGTGTTCAAAACTGCAGATTAGTATTTGAGGCCTATTGCTGAAACACAGAACTGTCCAAGGTCACTGTTGCTAAAACACAGAACTGATGCTGAAACACGTAGCTGCTATACAGTTTGAGGTCATAGATGCTGAAACACAGAGCTTCTATATAGTCCGAGGTCGCAGATGCTGAAACACGGAGCTGTTACACAGTGCAGAGTTACAGATGCTGAAACACAGAGGAAACCGCCAGGACCGATGATGCTGAAACACAAAGGAAGCCGTTACAGTCAGTGGTCAACAAAGCTCTAACCGTTGCTCCTACACAAGAATGTCGACATAGTCAGAGCGCAATTCACATGGCTGAAACAACCCATGAATTGCGATGCTGAAACAACATCAGCAACAATGGGAAGAAGCTGTTGCACCAGCCGTAACAACAATACCTCATTCAGCTCCTGTAATAGCATTTTGTTGCATGAGACTAGGACATCCTATGTTGGTTTAGAAAGTACATCCAACTAAATATAGGACTCAGATACACATTGTAAATTATTGTATCGAAGGAATTCCCTCTTTAAATAAGAGGAAATCATCATTCGAAGGATCCAAGTTTTTATGTACTGAAGAAGCTCCAGAGAAGAGGGACGTATTCCATTTTCCAGATTGTAATATGATGTTTTGACAGATGAATAAAAGACTTCTTTGAGTATCCTTCTCTAGCTTTCTCGTTTCAGGGGAATCTTGTGAGAAGGGAGGGCCCACCTTCTTCACAAGATTCACCCATTAGTTTAGAAGTGTGTTAGTACAGCTCTGTTTATGCTTTGTTTAACTTTTGTTTGATGAAACACTGCTTTTAATGAATTCCGCTTTACTGAAACACTACTGACTCTGTCTTAGTTTATTGAATGAAATTCATGAATCTTTTTATTAGCAATCTTGTGTGATGATTTTATGAGGCTAGCTAGAGACTGGGTTAAGGGTTCCTGTTCATACAGGAAGGAATCAGAACGTCCTATCCTCTATAGATTTCATTTAATTCTGCAAGTGTGCTAGCCAGAGATTGGGTTAAGGATTCCTTCTCAGAAAGGAAGGAATCAGAACATCCTGTCCTCTGTAGATCTCATTTAATTCTGCAAGTGTGCTAGACAGAGATTGGGTTAAGGATTCCTTCTCAGAAAGGAAGGAATCAGAACATCCTATCCTCTATAAATCTCATTTAATTCTGCAAGTGTGCTAGCCAGAGATTGGGTTAAGGATTCCTACTCAGAAAGGAAGGAATCAGAACATCCTGTCCTTTGTAGATCTCATTTAATTATGCAAGTGTGCTAGCCAGAGATTGGGTTAAAGGTTCCTGCTCAGAAAGAAAGGAATCATAGCATATTGTCCTCTGTAGATTTCATTTAATCCTGCAAGTGTGCTAGCCAGGGATTGGGTTAAGGGTTCCTGCTTAGAAAGGAAGGAACCAGAACATCTTGTTCTCTGTAGATTTCCATTATTCTTGCAGGTGTGCTAGCCAGAGACTGGGTTAAGGGTCCCTGCTTAGAAAGGAAGGGATCAGACTATCCTGTAAACCTCAATTTCACAAGTGTGCTAAATAGAAATAAGGATTAAGGCTCCTTCTTAGAAAGGAAGGAACTAGACGGCCTTGTTCTCTGTTAGATAGAGTTAATTGTCTTCTGCATTACTGTTTTCATGAAAGAGTGTTAGTACTGAAGTCTTTGTTTGAGAGTAAGGGTCCTGTTCTCTGGTTGCAGAATAGTTGTTCTTTCCCATTGTAATTTTTATTCTAATGTAATCCAGGATTCTTAGATTAATCTTTAAGATATGCAATAGGGAAGTTGCTTTCCTGTGATTTAATTCAGAACTTCAGTTTATTCCAGCAAGTGTGATTAGTATAAGTTTCTTTACTACAACACTAAGTTTCTTTTGGAATTGATCATATATAGTGCGTGGTTATCTTTGAAATAAAAAGACTTACCTGGGTTGATAATTTATGTATCACTTGATTGTTTGAATCAATTAAGCAATTATAGTGACCAACAGTCATGTCCATGGAAGATACCCCTTGGGATGATGGACATCATCGTTCCATTCACTTTCTGGAACAACACACCATTGAGATTTACCAACGAATCATGACCCCTTCGACTGTTGTTGTCATTTCTACCATTCTCGAGTCTACACATGATATTTTCTATGAAGGTAACTTAAGTAATATCTCACCCATGATTCCCCTCGACATATCCATCAAACCTGGAGTTGTAAAAAATGTGCATATCGGAGCTTCATGTTCCCATGATGAAGTTGTCACCTACAAGTCTCGTTTCCAAGTATTTTGTGACGTCTTCGCATGGAGCTATGAAGAAATGTCGGGTATTGACCCAAACATTGTTGTACATGAGATTAAGACATAACCAAGCACTAAACCCATCTGGCAACAACTTCATCCGATCCACCCACGTAAAGCAACCACTATCAAGATTGAAGTTGAGAAACTTCTCAAAGATGGCTTTATTTACCTTGTGGCTCTAACTGACTGGGTTTCCAATCTTGTTTTGGTTAACAGGAAATAAGGTACGATCCGAGTGTGCGTTGATTATAGGGACATTAATAAAGCTTGTCCTAAGGGAAACTTTGCTACCCCCTTCGTTGACCAGATTGTCGATGATTGTGCAGTAAGTGAAATATTCTCTCTGATGGATGGTTTCTCCAGATATAATCAAATCAATATCGTACCCGCAGACCAACACAAGACCTCTTTTATTTGTCCTTGGGGAACTTTCGCCTACCGGAAACTACCCTTCGGTTTAAATATTGTCGGTGCAACTTTTCAATGTACTATGTCTTATGCCTTTCATGATATAAAACACATTATGTAGCCATATCTTGATGACTTACTACCTCATTCCATGTGCTATGTAGATCATCCAACACACCTTCGCGCCATTTTCCTTCGATGTCAGTTTTACCATATACGCTTAAATCCTCACAAATGTGTTTTTTGCGTAGAATCCGACCAACTTCTAGGATTTATTGTTTCACGTCAAGGGATCATGGTAGATCCTTTGAAGGCCAAGGAAATTCTCAATCTCCCTCCTCCTTCCTCACTTCACCAGCTACAAAGTTTGCAAGGGAAGGCAAACTTTCTATGTCGTTTCATCCCAAACTATGTTGATTTAACTCTTGGATTTACTCGACTGCTCAAGAAAGGTTCTGAGTTTGTATGGGATACCACTGCCAACAAAGATTTTGATGCTTTAAAACTTACTTTAACCTGTTCCCCACTATTTTTCCCACCTGATTACAGTCGAGATTATTTCCTATATCTCGCAGCCTTAGACTCTACCATTGCTATGGTTCTAGTCCAGGAGGATGATTCTCATGATGAACATGTTATTTATTATTTGATTTGGAGTCTCACAACTATCGAAACCAAGTATTTACATGTTGAAAAACTGGCCTTGGCCGCCATCCAAGATGTTCAATGTTTCCGACACTATATCCTTTTACGCAAGACTACTGTGATTTCTAACTGCAACCCTTTGCAGCACATTCTTACACACCAATTGCTAGGGGGAAAATACTCCAAATGGATTGTAATACTCCAAGAGTTTGACTTAGAATTCGAACACGCTAAGTCCAAGAAATCCTTGGTGTTTGCCGAATTGATATGCAACCTTCCCTGTTCTGAGACAGAAAATGTAGCAGAGGATGCATTATCCGATGAATCCCTTTTTATGATTAGTTCCGATGACCTTTGGTCTGGGGATATCATCATATATCTCCAGACCTAGACTTTCTGACTCGATTTGTCTAACACTGATCACCGTCGAATATGCTGCCGAGCCCGTTAGTATATTATCCTCAATGATACTCTTTATCGTCATGGGATTGACTCTATTTTTCGATGCTGCCTCACATTTGACGAAGCCAAGAAAGACCTGAATGACTGCCATTCTAGAGCTTGTGGTGGTCACATGTCTGGGTATGCTACTACCTAGAAGATCTTACGAGCTAGGTATTTTTGGCCTTATTTATTCAATGATTGTATTATTTTTGTCCAAAAATGCCACACTTTCCAAACCTACAACAACAAAATACGATCACACCCTACTCCTCTACACCTTATAGTCTCTGTTGGACCTTTTGCGAAATGGGGTATCAATTTCATGACATGTCACCCTCACTCGGCTGAGGGGCATGGATACATTATTGTAGCCATAGATTATTTTATGAAATGGACCGAGGCGATGCCAACATTCGACAATACCAGAAATACTGCAGCACTATTCATATTCAATCACATCATTGCTCAGTTTGGTGTTGCTCAAGTTATCGTTGTTGATCACAGTAGCCACTTTAGAAACTTCATGATGTTAGAACTCACCAATAAGTTGGGTCTTCACCATGAAAACTCAACACCTTATTACCCATAGACCAACGTCCAGTTTGAAGCAATAAACAAAGTCCTCATTACCATGCTTCGACGAATGATAGGGATTCACAAAATGAGTTAGCACACAATGTTGTTTCTAGCATTGTGGGATTATCGGACATCTATCAAGTCTGCTACTAGTTTTACACCTTTCTAGTTAGTCTATGCTCTCAAAGCCATCTTGCCAATTGAATGTTAGATACTGTCTCTAAAGCTAACCGTTGAACTTCTCCCGAACACTTATGCTGAAGAAGAACATCTATTGTATCTTATGAAACTAGATGAAACCCATCGTGATTCCACCCTAATTACAGAAACCCAAAAGAAATGCATCAAAGCCCAACACGACAAGCATGTCAAGCCATGCATTTTCTCTGAAGGTGATCTGGTTCTCCTTTATGAACAAGATTGAGATTTGCTAGGAGCTGGAAAATTTGAGGCTATGTGGCGAGGCCCTTATATCGTCAGATGAGTGTTGGAAAAAGGAGCCTACGAGTTAGTGGACTATGATGGTATCCCTTTGAGTGAACCCAGAAATGGGATTTACTTAAATAAGTACTATGCTTAGATCATTTGTGTATGAGTGCTTATATTTTATTGTATCATACTTTTTGTGTGTTACTTTAGTGTGCTTTTTTGTTATTTGTTTTCTGCCCTCGACCACTTACCTTGCGTTGTGATTGGTTTCCAGATGTCAGAGTCTTTGCTACCCCACATTGGCTTCGCTGATGGTGCTAGTCATAGTACTCAGAACTTAGCTTCTATTGCATGGGCAATTTATGCACCTACAAATGAACTCATCAGTCTATGAGGTGTTTTCCTCGGTTGTGCGACCAATAATATCATAGAATATAGCACCATCATCGAATTGTTGATTGATGTTATTTCACTTGATATCTACCACCTGCTTATACAAATCGATTCGTAGCTAGTAGTGCTATAGTTAAGTAATGTCTATACTATCCGAAGTCCTACTTTATTACGGGTATATCTACGAATTTGCCTCTTGGAACATTATTTTGATTTTATCAAATACCATCACATTCCTAGATGTCTATATACATTGGCTGATGCTTTAGCTAATTATGTGTTAGACAAACATCTAAGACATTTATAAAACCAATCACACATCACATGTATTATACAAAATAAAATAAGCTGGTAGAAGCCACACACACACACACACACACACATATATATATATATATATATATATATATATAATGATCAAAAGTTTCTGTCCAGGACCAAAATATCAAAATATAAGAAGCCCATGGCTTCTACAAAATAGCATCACGGATGACGCTCATGGTAAAATACAACTGCTCGAGATACCCTATAGAGCAGTCGACTAAGAGACTCAGACACGCCCACAATATACCGTTGATAATGTCTCGGGATCTCTCCAATGGTGATGTCCAGGACATCTACAGTCGGTCCCTCTAAGTTATGTTCAACTACCTTGTAGTCTTCAGCATCCCATCTTGCCACTGGAGCCACTTCTCCCTGTCTCTGAATGGTAGACGTTCTTGGAGGTCGATACGGCCCCACATCTGTGTCATTGAAAGAAATTTTTGATTAGTCCTTGGATAGACATAAAAACATTTTATATCATAAAATTTGCAAAATCATTTAAAAAGAACAAAATGTGTACTTATCACCTAAGTCACCCCACTGAGCATCCTCAGGAAGGACCAAATCCGTATCTCCTTGGAAATCCAAACTGGCATATGTGTAGTCATTGATCATAAACATCTGGGGACCAAATCCAGATCTCCTCAGAAATCCAAACCGACATATGAGTATTCATCGATCATCAGCATCTGGGGCCTGAACCAGTAAAAAAATGAATCGTTATATTTGATTATAGGCCCTGCTACGTGTCGAGCCATGAGGTTACACAACCTCAACATCCTCGGATCCTTTGGGGCTGGTAAACCCCAATCTACCTGTAGTCGCAGCAGTGGGACCCTATCAAGGAAGAAAGACACTAAAATCGACCCATACCCAAACTTCTTTAGGTTGCCCCTTCTACACTTTGTTAGTTGCCTCTTCATACTGTGGAGAACCGTGTTCGACTAGTTGAAAACCTAAGGCTTTGTGCACTCTATTGCAGATTGGAAATATCTCTAGAGAGCCATGTGCGGAGCCACACTCCCAACCATGCATGCAATGTTATACAAGATAGTCCGTAGGGTCAAGTCTTGGACCCCCCAAATGGAAACTTTACCCTTTCTTCTCTCCGCCTCATGAACACAATGTTGGTGAACATACTCACTCATAGGAAGTCCACCACTCCTACCTCCGGTCAGAGTCACATGGGATCCATGTCGTGACAACCCCATCAGAAAATAGATATCCTCAATATCTAGTGTCAATGTGTGGACCCCTACATGAAATAACTATTGATCCATATCCCAGATGTGGACCAGGTACTCTAACAACCTGAGTTGGACTCTCATGCACGGGATCCTGAAAAATTTTAAAAGCCCACATTCCCAGAGGGAAACAACTATATGCAAATCATTTTCGGCAATGGAATCATCCTCCTCGTGATCCCTTTCCCTCCATTACAACATCGTGATGATCAATAGCTACAATGGAGCCATGACAAGGAAGTTAGCAACTCTTTTTAATCTCTTGAATAATTTATTATTGAGTAAAAAATTGCACAAAAATACATTTTTAGGCCCTCATAGGTGAAGCTTGCACACAGCGCAAGACTCTCGCAGGTGCACTGAAGCTCACCTACAAGAATCTTAGATTCTCGCAGGTCTCGAATGGATCACCTGCGAAAATGTCTGAGTGCATTCACTGACCCTAAAATGGACTCAAACACTTAAAATTACCAATTAAAATTGATTTTAATCCATGAAGAGGTTGAAGAATCAGGAGTTTACCTCGTTGGCCAAAACCATTTTTCGAATGACCGCCTATACCCCCCACAATCGAGCAAGTAAATTTGGAGAAAAAGAGGTGTGTTGGACAAGTTTTTGGCAAAGTAACAATGAAATGGTAAA
>ML778399.1:6855-28405 GCA_009831015.1 Picea engelmannii
TAGTATTATCTGAAAATATATCATAACTCATACCATTACCCATCAAACAAACTTGGG
This sequence comes from Picea engelmannii, assembly GCA_009831015.1. Lineage (NCBI taxonomy): Eukaryota > Viridiplantae > Streptophyta > Pinopsida > Pinales > Pinaceae > Picea > Picea engelmannii. Next base: position 6,913 of record ML778399.1, read on the forward strand.
TCCATTACCCAAACCTGGGGTCTCTAACTTCTCATGGCCATAACTCTCTAACTGTGAGGAATTATGTGACGTTCCACATACCACCGGAAATGAAATGACAATAACTATCCATATATGATATTTTCCCTGACAAAATCACTTTCCTTCATCTCATTATTCCACAATTAATCATGGGTTCTCTTACTCCACAAAGCGTCTTCCCGTGAGGGCTTTCACCATAAGGGGACCACTTTGGAGTTCATCCATATTTACTTCTTATCAACAATGAAAAAACAATAATGATTCATATTTACATCAAACAATATTGGGTCCATTACCCAAACCTTTGTGCTACGGGTCTTTCTTCAAGGGTTGACATCAATGACAACCAACCTTAATCAACAAATCTATCCAAAAGATCCATGACATACTTAGCATGAGAAATTTTGATGCCAGAAGCATCCTGACTAATATCAAGACCAAGAAACAAGTGTAGTGGACCCATGTCCATCATAGAGAACCTCTCATGGAAAATATATTTGACCAAAGAAATGGTTGAAGAACAGATACCAGTGATCAAAATATCATCAACATAGAGTACTAAAATAATCACAGAGTTAGTATTCCTGAGCAGGTAAACATTGGAATCAGATTTACATCTAACAAAATCATGTGAAAGCAAGTAAGAATACATCTTTTCATACCATGCTCTAGGTTCCTTCTTGAGGCCATAGAGATACTTCTTCAGTCTACATACTAAAGATGGGTTCTGAATGAACCCCTGCATCTTCTCCATGTAGATATCCTCTGAAATTTCACCATGAAGAAAAGATTTGTTCACATCCATCTGGTGAGATTCCCATCCTTTGGTTGCTGCAATGGCTAGAGCCAAGTGAATGGATTCCATATTTACTATAGGATCAAAAGTCTCATCATAATCTATCCCATGAATATGCTGAAATCCTTTTCAACTAATCTGGCCTTGTACCATCTCACCTAACCATTTGTTGCTATCTTGGTCCTATAGACCCATTTTCATTTGACAAGTTTCCTCCCTAGTGGAAGTGGAACCAGATCCCAAGTCTGATTCTCTAGGAGAGAGTCATGCTCCTCCTGCATGGTTTCTTCCCATAGTGGATTTCCAACAACCTCACTATAGGTATGTGGATCAGAAGATTGAACCATATAGAAATTCATGGGCATCATTGGTTTAGAAGATGAAAGTACATGAGAAGGATCCACATGTTGAGATCGAGTCCTCCTCAAATCCAATAGATCCCCTACAAGGTTACCTACTTCTTGAAGTGTGGACTGTGCCCACTTGAGCATTTACTGAAGCTCCGATGTTGGCTCCTCATTTGGATGTACCACCTGCTCATCTACATGTATATAATCCTCTGAATATGTGTTTGAATATGTAGCATATGAGTGTGTGGAATATTCATCCTTGATGTTTGGAACTGATGGAAGAACAAGAGTCTTTGCATGTTGCACTGGAGGTGCATGCAAAGGACTCTCCTCAAACTGAACAATTCACTCAATGATGAGCCAGTCTATAGAGGGATTAATCAATTTGTACCCCTTCACATCATCTAGACCCATGCTCTAGATCCAAAGACGTGGAAGTGCGTGACATCTAGTTTGTCACCTTTCCAATCCTCAAAAGGTGTCCTATCCTCAACATATTTATGAGGTGCTCTGTTCTATGTGTAAGCAACAAATTTTAGTGCCTCAACCCAAATCTTGGAAGGAAGTGATATTGCATGCAACATACAACTGATCATATCCTTGAGAGCCCCGTTCTTCCTTTCAACAAGTCCATTCTGTTGTGGAGTGTATGGAACTGTGTGTTGCAACTATATACCAACTTCATGACAAATATTATGAGAATCTTTATTGATATATTCCCCCCCATTGTCTGTACGGAGGATTTTTATTTTATTCCCAGTTTGTGTCTCTACTAGAGCTTTGAAGTCTTTGAGATGCTCAAAAAATTCAGACTTTTGTGTGAGAAAATAAACCCAAATATAGCGTGAGTAATCATCAATAAATGTAAGAACATACCTTGCTTTACTGATGGATGAATGTGGAAACAGACCCATGAGATCATTGTGAACAAGCTCCAACAAAGAGGAGGCTCTCCTTGCCTTCCCCTTTTTAAATTTCTCTTCAGGATGCTTGCCAAGAATGCATCCTTCACAAACCCCTTTAGAAAAATGAATGTCTAGCAAGCCTTTGACCATTCCTTTCTTGGAAAGTCACTACATGTACCTAAAGTTTAAATGACCAAATCTATCATGTCATACTCTACTACTATCATTTGCATGTGTAAGTAGCAAAGATGAGTCATAGTCAATAAACTTAGTGAACTTATACAACCGTGATTTGTGATCTACCTCACCAACTACAATAATGGAACTGTCATGCATGTCAAGTACAATAACTGAATCTGATGTAAATTCAACACTTTTACCTATTTGAGTGATATGATAAACTGAGAGGAGATTTATTGAAATCTTTGGAACATGTAAGGCATTCTCAAAACTTCCATTATGGAGTTACACTCTTCCCTCTCCTGCAACTGCTATTTGAGTATCATCCCCCATGAGAATAGGAGGTCCAGAGCATGAACTCAAAGAAGTAAAAAATTCCTGTTTAGCTTCCATATGATGTGATGCGCCAGAATATATAATCCATGAATCAGATGAGAAATTAATTACAACCAGAGCATGATGATTACCTTTCTTAGGCGCATGGTCTTCTTCCTTCTTCTTCTTGGCTCCTTCGGGAATGAAGTCTCCAAGGTTATTCTTCTAAAGTACTTGTGTCATAAGATCAACCTGCTTCTTCATGCATGTGGATTCTTCATGATCCTGTTTATTGAAATATGTGCACTAATTTCCCTTCTTCTTCTTCCCTTTGGAATTTGAATAATATTTGGAACCTGAAGAATCCTTGAAGGGTTTGGAATATCCCTCCTTCTTTGACTCTGGTTAAAATAACTCCTTTCCTTTTTTCTTTGATTTCTGATTGGATGAACCTTTTACATCATGCATGGTGAGTGAATGTGCTTTGGGATATTTTGTGAGGCCATCTGTATGAGTTTTGTTTGATCTTGTGTGAGAGACTCAATTAATTGAGCCATCGTAGGCATTTTCCAATTTGGGCCCAAAAGACATCTTCCAGAATGGAAATTGGAGACATATACAAGATATTTTGGTCCTGGATTGGCCAATATTGTTAGAATAAGTTGTTTCTCTTGTGTAGAATTGTCAATACCAAATTATCCCAAGATAAAAATCAAAGATTTAAATTTAGTAAATAAATCATGCATATTATCAAAACTTTTAGGGTCTAAGGTATTCAACTCTACCTCAAGCATATGACCTTGCATCTCATCCTGCTTTCCAAAGAGTCCTTCCAAGGTGGTATAGATCTCGTTTGGAGTCTTGCATGCAACAAAATGAAACCATAGATCAATGGAGATTAACTCAAGAAGTAATCATGTGGCCTCATCCTTACGGTTCGCCCATCTGGTCTTCTCAAGCGCTGATGTAGGTTCTGTTTCCATCGCCATCCTCAAATTATACAGTCCTTTTCTTTTGAGTTGGAATGTGACCTTCGACTTCCATTCAAAATAGTTGTATGGTGTGATTATTATCACCAGAATTTATTGAATAAGTTTCATCACCTCTATCTTGCTATCGATTCTAAAAAGATCCTGAAAACCCAGATCGTGGATTCCGAGATATGACAAACGATTCTATGAAAATTATAGATATGATAAAATAACTGTATATCCTAAAATGTGATGTGAGTTTAGGATATTTTTGTTGAGCATAAGAAGCCCTATGTTATACATCTATGGTCAAAATTTCAACCCGACCTAGATGGAATATTTTGAGATATGGATATTTTACTGCAGAAACCCAATTTTCTGGAGGGCTGTTGAATCGTCGCACCCTAGAGAAGGAAAAAATGCGATGATGCTGAATTGTTGCACCCTAGTGAAGGACACAGTGCAATTATTGTGAAAAAACTTAATCATCGCACCTCGGATGAAGAACCCAATGCGATGATGTCGCACCTTGGGTGTGTGATTGGAGCAGTTATAAATACCTTTAAAATTGGAACTTGGAGAAGTAAAGGGTTGGCTACAATGTTAGCTAGAAGTACACAATAAATATTTCCCCTTCGAATTGAAAGCTTTACCTTGGGAGCTTACTTCTGAAAAAATCCATTGGGGATTCTGAGGAAGAGGTGAATGTTCCGGTCAAGGAAGAAGAGGGAACTATCAAGAGTGCATATACAAAAGTGAAGCAACGCACATGATGTGTAGGGGGGTAAAGAACATTCATGCCCAGAGATGAGTAACAATACTCACAAACAAATGGTGATTCTAGCAAGAAAATAGATCTCATGCATATCGATATGAGCAAAGAAGAACTCGGAAGGATTCCCAATACATGAATGGTCACCTTGGAACAAAGAAGACCCATATTTATAATGGAGCAAAAGAGGGCCATGACTTGGTGTTGGTTGGAAATAAATCGACACTTGTAAGGGGAAGTTGTCGAGGGGATATGTAAAAAATAAGGGACTCCCTTGTGTAGATAAAATCTAGCTGGGAAGGCACCTATTAAATTCATGGAGGTCCTAATATCTATGGGAAGAGGGAAAATTTTGTTGTTTCCAGTGGAGTGAAGGAGAGTAACCTTCTCAATCCATTCCTTGACTTGTTGAGTCAAGTGTGAGAGTCCCTTGGTGGTATCATGGTCTGGCACATGGATGGATTTATGTAGAAAGACAAAGTGTAGCATAGCCTATGGTTGGTTGTAAAGGCCTTCATCCTCAGTTAGTTGGCTAGTTAGAAACAATATTAAATAGATAATTATTTTGACCAGAAATTCCCATTGAACTTTTATTAATGATGATAAAATGTATCTTATTTTCCATAATGAATTGATGTGATAAAAACACGTTAAATATGATTTGAATGGAATGATTCAATATCCTTTTAATTTGTAAATGAATTAACTATAATACTCGAGTAAGGGAGGCCAATGTAGGACGATAACCCTGTGTTTTCCTCATCTGTTGAGATGGAAGGGTTGCAGGATATAAAACCCTTATTTGGGGTCCTTGCTATATTTTTTTCTTGCTTAATAAAAGGATTTAAAAATCCATGAGAGTAAATTTTAAACCCATGCACGAAGACCCAGAAAAAGACTGTGGGATTGTTAAGTCCACAGATAGTCCTTATCCCATTCAAATCCCTATGTAAACCAGAGTGAATGATGGTTGTTGATCTAGAGTGGAGGATCAATATCGACCATTCGTGGAAGAACTAAGAATTTGGATAAGTGTTGTAACCAACCCTTGAAGGAACCACCAGATCCCGGTTCGACATGGTTCCTCCGTCGGGGTTATGCGGTCTATCCTAACTTGTTATATAGTGGAGGAGGAGAAACCGAACCTCCATATCATTGGAGTTTCCAAGACCATTCATTTACGTTTCTTCCCTGGTTTCCTTGTTCTTGGTTGGGAAAGGTTCCGAGAAGGGGTCAATTCCATTTTCATTTCAAAGTGTTTGAGGAGAAGAAGGTTTAGGGCACATTCCTATGATTTCATAGTGATGAAAGTTAGACTAGGTGTCGTCCAATTTAACCAAGAGGAAGAGGAAAGGTGTCTGAACTTGAGTGGGAAGATCGAGGAATGGGCATGTGGTATTTACATTCCCTTGAGAATAAGGGTATATCCCAACTGTTGGATCTGGGGGCTGATAGATCTTGGTCATTGAACTCTTTCTAGAATGAGGTCATGAAGAATTCACCGCACAGGAGAACTAGACCACTAGACGAGTGGATATCTATTTGCAAGGGCCTTAGAGAAGCCTAGGGTTCTAGTGGTGAGTGAGGTGAGGTGCCCAATGAGGTTGTCCTAGTACCCTATGGGGTGAGGTGCTCAGTGGCTATGTGTTACTAGTTGTGGTATGGTTCTGAGGACTAGACCATCGTATAACCAACAACCAAGATGACCTTTTTTTTTTTAGTGTGGGGATCCATTGGATCCTGGTGCCTGGTTGGGAATGGAACTACCTCCCTCTAGTTGTGTAAATGTTCTCTTCATACATTGGTATGGATGTGATACATTAGAAATTTGATGTGTCCTGACACGTCAATCCACGTGGGTGCCACGTGGAGATGGCAGGAGAAGGCCTTAAATTTTGAAGATGCCATAACGTTTGATGTCGAGCTCAGTTTTGAGGATGGTTATAGTCGTTAGAAAGCTCTCAATGAGAAGATCTAGATTATGAGACCATAATTAGAATTAGAGGGGTGAGTAAGAAAGGTGGTTTGAGAAAATAAAAGAGGAAATTTGTACACCCTGCCAGCCTAAGAGAGTTTAGGGGGTCGAGTGTGTTACAAGAAGCACGTGAATTTTTTATTTGGAATGTTTCTCTTAGGTTCTTATTTTCAAATTTGAGCATATCCTTTAAATTTGTGTTTCTCATTTGATGAACTAGGATTGTTATGTTTTAAATTGCCTCTTCATTTTGCTACAAATGTTTTTTTAGTGGGTTGGTCCTCTTTACCATGAGTCTTTTATTCACGATGTAACAAAAATGGACAATCTGGTGACAAACATCTAATAAGATGAAGGAAAACCTTTGATGGTAATAGTGAAAATCTCCTTATGTGTGACACCATCATCAACTTCTGTTAGGTGCTCCTTGAAGTCTTTGATCTTTGTAAGGTAATTGGGAATGGGCTCACCCTCAATATTTTTCAATGGATACTATTGAGTTATGAGATGTGTTACCCTAGCATCATCAATTCTTGCATTCATTATTTTTTCAAATTATCCCATACACTAACAAACTGATCAAGAGCGGTCCGTCTTGATCATTTTCATCAAAATTCACTTGCAAGGTTACATGAATAGGTCTATTTTCAATTCATAAAATAACATGTAACATTTTTATAATTTTGAAGATAACTTTCATCCCCACCTTCCAGTTAGTGTAGTTTTTCCCTATAATATTGTCAATGAACATGGAATTAGTTAATGACATAGCCATCACCTAAGTTGGCTTTCTATAGAGGGTTCTCTTGAGATAATTGATAGATTTTTCTAGAAAAATAACAATTAACAGAGATAGTTCAGAGATTCTTCCAGAGAAAATAACAACAATTAATAAAGGTGTAATAGATGATGAAAAAAATTCTTTACCACTAATAGATGGCTAAAAATAATCCTAGGTTTTAACAAAAATTTTAATCTCCTGCACATATTGTAGCATAATGTAATTAAAAATAATTATTCTTGGAATAAAAAACATTCATGTCTTATTCACTTTATAGTTCAAGTGAATATCTCCAAAAAAGGCAGTGGAAAACATGTGTGTTCTTCATAGGAAATTTCTATCTATGATGGAAAACCCACCATTCATGTTTTAAAAAGTAATTTCCTATAATAGGTAAATGTTTTCAGTGTTTCATGGAAACCTACACATGAGACCTAGCTAAATCATACACAAACAAAGCTTATCAAGAAAAGGAAGAGATATACACAATGAAGAATGAGAATCAATGTATATTATGATCTAATCAATGAGTGAGTGATATTCACTCATATAGGAAATGAAATCCTATAATTAGGAATGCATGCATAATAGTGACGGTATAAAATTATAAAGTCTAAAATAGAACGAGTCAGTTAACTCCCACTGAACTAGTGTTACTCCCACTGAACTAGTGTGCTGAAAATAGAAATTTCTCCAACATTGCTAGCATACTCTATCTTACCTCTAGACTTATGTTTGGTGGAATCTTGCTGAGGTGTAAAAAATCAATGAGGATTCCAACGAATTATTATATATCCCCACACAAGTAATAGTTTAGTGACTCTCCTTAGACAACAAATTCTACTTAGTCAACCTGTGTCCCCCTTATTTGGATGGTATCTCTTCTACAAAGTATATCAGATTAGACAATAAGTCTCTAGAAGACAAATGGAGTTTCCATATGAGTTGGAACACACAAAATAATATCAATGATCTTCAATTATTGAACTAGAATAACATACAAGTACATATAAGAACTTGGAGTAACAACTCCCCTTAAAATAGCTATTTAATAAAAAAAGCATGAGACATCTAACTAGAAATCAGCTATTGGAAAAAAAAACCTAAGACAACATCCTCTTATTTACTGAACACAAACCAACACTTGTCCTATGATTAAATTGAAGTAAAATTACATCAGATAGAGGTGAAATGGGCATTAACTATAACAATGATTTATGTTCATTTCAAGTGGTATCATAACTAACTATTCTCATGGTTGGTAGGCCTAAGTGGGCCTAATGGTTAAGAAAATGTGTTTCCTCCTAAGAGGTTACAAGTTCAAATCCAAAGGGGGGAAGGGTATGTATACCTCCATAGACTTTACCAGTCAAATCGTTGGGTGGAGGGGGTCTCATAAACCAATTTGGTGTCTGGCTTGGTCGTGACCTTAAAAATAGATTATCCCTTATTATCCCTTATAGGGGTGTCCAATTGTAGTGTGACATAAAGGGTTGGAAAGAAAAGATACCATACTATATCTGGTCAAAATTTCAACAGCGAGGAATGAAAATCATGGAGATAAATACAATACACATTAAGGGTTGTTCCTATTCATAAAACCTTGCTAAATTTAAGTTCACTACATTGAATATATCTCAATATTTCAAGGTCCAATTTTCATACGACTGGTGGCATTGGAAGTTTCACTACCAAAAGTAGCACTCAAGTGATAAATTTCCAAAGAACAAGTGCAACCTTGTGGGAACTAAGAGGGGTTTTCCATTGTCACCAAAACAATTCCCTCTCTCACTTGAGGTTTTCTCTCCTCTACAACATAAAGGGATTATCCCTAGAATAGGACCACTAAATCTATGCAATGAAGGCTCAAGGTAATATGAAGAGGCTCTATGAGAAAATTATAGGATAATTTATGTGATATTTTATATTATCTTTATGTGATATTTTTTTTTTTTCAATTTCATGCAAACCCCATCAGAAGTTCGAAGGACACATTGGCCTTCATCTGGATTTCTATGAACCAACCATTGGGCTTGTGATGGACCATGACGAAACGTTTCTTATGAATTTTGACGAACCAACCATAAGACTTTCTACAACCCGTGATTAAATGTTATGTCTCAATTCCAACAAACCAACAGTTGGACTTCCGACAACCTGTGATGAAATGTTTTTTCTGAATTCCAATGAACCAACCATCAAACTTCCGGCATCTTGTGATGAACCTTTTCATCGGAATTCTAATGAATAAACTGTCTGAATTATGACAAACCATGACAAAACCTTTCATCTGAATTCCTAAGAACCAATTGCCAGACTTCCGACAGTCTTTTGTTTGAATTATGACAGAAACATAGTTCATTAGTCTTTCAAATCTTGATATGTGGTGAAAATGGGTTAAAGGCTTCGTCATATGTGAGATGTTTTTGCGACAAAAATTCATCGATAAATTTTCAGAAAATGGGCCCAATATACTAGTGTCAAATCCTTCCATTCTTAACTTTCTCCACTGATTGCTGTGAATTCCTCACCTTCCTTTATTTTATGTGATACCTTATATGGATAGACATGTATGTTTTATACTAATCTATGGAATTTTTGTTGCATCACCTTCCCTCACTACCAAATGATCTTGTCAAATGTGGCCTCCATCATTTCCAAATCCCATGGGTAAATATGAAGATATGATTTCTCTTTTGCATTTACAATGTTCATTTAATGCCACATCATGAATGGAATGGATTGTGTATCTCTGGTCTAGTTAGCATGCCAAGGACATCATGTCACCTTATTTGGGGTGAAGGGGATATGGCTTGACCGCTATGGTGTCATTTTTTCCACCTTTACCACCACTGTACTTAACCTATTTCCATGGACATAATCATATCTCCTATTATTATTTTCCATCATGTCATCAGTTTCCATCATGTCACCTTACAATTTTATGCATTTGAACACCAATGACATCCTTTTTCGACATCCATACCTTATTTTTAAAAACCATAGACCATTATCACCGATCTCCCTTATTTTTACTATTTCTACTACTCCTTTTCCTTGCCATAGACCATTGTCAACTTTCTTTCTATGATGGATGGATCATTTTCATGTCACGAAATCATCAACTTGGAACAATTACAAAGCAACCATGAGGTGCTTCATATTTTTTGGAATGTAGGTTGGCTCAAGTATTTGGAATGGTTTTAGAGTTTTGACATTTCCGTTCTTCTAGAATTTTCTCATAGTTTTTGGTTGTTCATGGCCATAGTGCGGGGGATTCGAATTAAGGTCACATAGGACATTTTGGCCCATGTTATTGGGTTATGTTTGTCTTTCAAATGCTATTTTGAACAAAATATTCCACTTCCACGAGAAATGATTGATTTTATGGTGCAAGGTGAGGTTTTTATGGGTGGAGGAAAAGGAATTTAGAGAACATCCTTACCACAACCATTGCAAGAAGTGGATTATTTCATCCAAAAATATTTCACCTACAAATTTCAACACAACCTTCTATTTGGTTACCACTTCAATATACTAACACATTTGTGACATAAAAGGATTCTTAACATACCCTATTACTTGATGTGATATTTATAGTGCATGGATCACAATGTATGACATACAAGAAATCTTGTAGCCAACCTATCACACCATGGATTGATTAAAATGTTGATGATTGATGCCCTATCTCAATATAACTAGACTTGGGAGGCATTCATGTAGAGGCCTCTCCATGTCTGGTAGGAGGAAGTGGGAGCACGAGGAGAAGAAGAAGGGGGACAAGTTGAACAAGTTGAAGAATAGGCACAAGAGGAAGGGTAGGAACATGATAATATAGGACATGAAGTTGCACATGTAGAGATGCATGAACCATAATCAAATATAGTTTCTATAGAATGGGTCGAACATATAGTTGTTACTAATGATGTATAGGATGATGAGGTACAAATAATAGAACTACCCACAACTAAGTTTAAAATAATAAGGGTTCCTTGCCCAATTGTTGAAGAAAAAATGTCTTCTCCAATATAAGTTTCAGGGGATTCAAGGAAGAAACAAAAGGATAAATTGTCAAGACAATCATCAGCACTCAAAAGTATTTGATGAAGAAAAGGATGAGGTCCATATATGCTATGGAATATTCTACAACTATCTCTAAAAACACTATTGTTTCTCCACAAGAACCAACAATAGAAGGTTTTGTTGTTTTTGCACAAGAATTAGAAACATACGATTCTATCATTGGCACACAAGAAGCAACAACATAACATATAGTGACTACACCAGAAACTATTGAGGAGGACATTGATTATTCTCCATAAGAAATAACATCTAAAATATGTGTTGCTGCTCCACAAGAACCAACAACACAAATTTAAATAGTAGAAGAAATCCTTCTCAAGGAATATGTTGAAGATATTTTTTCTCTGTAACATCCCAACTATAATATGTTGATGATTATAGCTGCATGAGACATACTCTAGGACATAGAACTGAGAGACAACCCCTAAGTTGGGTGTGTGGTTCCTATCTGAGACAGATCTAGAACATAGTGATGGCATCCTCCTTACAGAGAGTTGAGAAGAACTCCAGATGATTCTCCTGTGTAACGTAGTGAGAAAGGATATCTACTGAGTTGGATATTCCTGTGGATGAGCACAAGGTGAATGTGTGATTTCTCATGAGTTGGGTGCATCATTATGAGACATAGATAAATACAATGTATTATCCTCCTCTGAGTAGAGAGTTGAGGTGATTAACTCCAGATGAATCTCCTGTGTAATGCAGTGGGAAATAAGATCTATTGAGTTGGACGTGCATGTGGATGAGCATAGGTGAACGTGATCCTTGTGGCTGAGCACTAGTGAGTGTGGTTCTCCTATGAGACACAACGAGATAGAGAGAAATCCATGTGGTTGAGCACAGATAGATGTGCCCCTAGTAGCTGAGCACTTGTGGGTGTATGAGATCCCTTGCTATACTGTTCAAGAGTCAGACTTACCTATAACCCTATTGATTATGTAAAGGGTACAAGTTGGCCCCACCTTAATTTAAAAGATAATTAATATGATAATTATTAATTATATTTTGATTTATTGATGTTGGCTTTATTCTGCCAATAGACATATCATTTGATGTGACAAGTCTTATATAAATAAAGGTGAATCCCCATTGAGGAAACACACTTATCATGGTGTCATCTCATGATTTCAAAAGTTGTGGTCTGAAATTATGAGAATTACAACACCCTCTTGTGTGCTAGGTTTGGTGATGGTGTGGTAGGTCTTTCTCTTGAGGAATATAGCAAAGGATTGGTTGGGTTTTCTTCACTTGTCAAGAAGGGTTTCCCAGGATACTTCTTGTGTTCTTGTGCATGGTTATTCTTCTTGTGATCTTTGTTTGTTGTAGTAGTTTATGGTTCAAATAATAGTTAAACAGAAAATTTAAAGAGGATACATGATCCATAGCTCATTGAAAATCCAACATGGTATCAGAGCAGGTCCTAAATATGAACATTGCACAATTGAAGAAAGGTTGCTAAAACCTTTACCACTGATATAATAAAAGAAGGCAAGAATCCTTTTTATTTTCTATGGATATTTGATGACCTCAGTCCAACCATAAAGAGGGACCAACTGAAGCTTCTAGTTATGTGTTTTTGAACAACACTGTGAAAAGGAGAATATCAGACTGTGGCTAAGTTGTTTTTGGAGTCTGTGAGACAATCCTAAGGAGGCTAAAGCCTACCCTAGACCGCACATTCACTATGTCAAATGTTATGTCCTTGAGGAGCAAGCCTACCCTAGACCGCATGATGTTTTGTTATTATATGTTTGCAGGATGCTTTGTTTTTGTAGAGATTGTTGGCTGGTTTTGGAGTGGGAGTCATCTCATTCACTGTTCCAATACACATAGCTGAAATATCTCCCAAATGCTTGCAAGGAATCCTTGGCACTATCACACAAGACATCTCTCTGCCACTATTGGTATTATGTTTTCATATTTATGTGGGATATTCGTTGCCTAGAGGCCTTTGGAAATTGGTGGTGTAAACCCTACAAGCATATAGCAGCAGTTTGAAGAATGAAAAAGGGTAGCAACAACAAAGTAAAGGGATCGACCTGCTGAAAAAAGGCTGCCATAGTAATACCCTAACAATAGACCCTTAATAAAGAGGGGTTGAAACCCTTCTGAAGTAAAACTAATACTGTCGTAGGTGAACGTGAAGGTTGCCACAGTCTGAGGCAATATCCAAATCTGAGGTAGTATTTAGATTCTTGAAGTGAAGGTGAAGGCTGCCACAAGCCAAGAGAACTTCGGGGTTTATGTTTTTTTTTTGGAGAAAATCTCAGGTCTGATATAAATGTGTATGTTGCTTCCCTAAAAATATGCAACCCAAATCAAAGAAAGTCCAATGTTGAAGCAGTTGTAAATAATATTTTTCACAAAGTGATTGAAGCCGACCAATAAGCATTTTCTATGAACTCCATTTGAATCCAACACTTTGTTAGGAACAAAAATGCAAGATGAATTTCTCCTATGACCAATTCTTAGACCTTTATCTTCAACAACAGGTTTATAAACGACATCAAGGGGGAAATAAGACATTCTATGGTGTGATATAATCTTACAAGTACCCCTCTACAAGAGTGGATAGACATTTCCTGTTGAATATCTTGCCCAAGGTTGCATCCTTTGGATGACATGTTTTATGTATAGGTTCTCAGTTTAATATTCAACCTAGAAGTGATGGAGATACCAGCATAGAACTATCTAGATTTTGACATGTCCCTGTTCTATACGATGATGAAACATAGGGGAAAAGGACATTAGATTGATGATGTGTTGAAGTGGATGCATTGGTTTACTGACTTCACCTAACAACTCATTCACCTGTGCAAATGATATTGTAGGTGAGAAGAGTGGGCCAGATCCGAAATATAACAACAATGATTGCTTGAAGAATTTGGTCTTAAATATTTGTGCTAGAAGCTCAAGGGTATTTCAGAAAATCAATACATTGGTTGACAACAAGGAGATTCTCATTATTACTTATGTCATCTACAAACAAAAATAAATCCTTTATTACAGTCTTGAGCTACAAGGTTGATGCAGAAAATTGTATAGAACAAAAGTATCTACAGGGGAAAACAAGTCTGGTTATAGAGTATAGCAGTGGCTAGTGGCCACAGGAAGCTACAACAATATAATGTGCCTTCTAGTCTACGACAACCAAGAAGAACCTCCATTGGTGTATACTCTCAGGTATGCACTTGTATATACATTATTTACATCATTGACATAAGGGTATTTGCAGGAGGAAGGAACCCTTGGTGAAATCATGGAACCGGAGAGGTCTCAGTGCATTCATAAGAACAACACACTGGAAGTGAAGACTCTAGGTTTGATTGTTTTAATTATCATGTTATATTACAAGTAGGTTTTGTAGCTGTGACAAAAATCCTTAAATTGTTTTGATTCTAGAGATGTACTCATGAATCTCCTTTAGGAGATATTCTTGCCTTGTTTCCTTTCGTTTGTTTCCTTGTTCCAGGCAGGTTAACAACAAAGGAAGATTTTTTTTCCTTCAAGACTTTAGAGAGAGTCACTTGACTCAGAGGGAGTCAAACATATTTGAGAAGAAGGAAAAGAAAAATACCTTCTCCCCCTCAGTAGTTCAGAGGGAGACAACCATTGATACAGTTGATCCAGTTGTTCCAGTTGATATTCCCAGGGAGTTTACAATAGACCATAAAAGGCCTATATGGGCTTGACAAACTCTACAAGAGGCAGAAAGACATGCATTTGATGGAAGTGTCGAGAAATAAAAAATGAGACTTGTGGTCAGAAGGTTCTCACAAGCAAAGCGAGTGAACTATGATGAGACATATTGATCCAGTAACCCAATGGCCTCTCATTTGCACTACCATTCATGAGTTAGAAACTACATCAGATAGATGGATTCTTGATGAAGTTTGGGTTTTAGCAAGAGTGTTGCTGATCCAAACCTATACTATTACATTGTTGGTGATGAGAGCCTGATTTTGATGAATTATTCAAGAAGTCGTGTTGTTACAAGCAAGCTTTGACCTCTGATTTTGATATGAAGGATCTGGGTATGATGCACTAGTTCTTGGGAAAATAATTATGACAGAGGACCAATAAGACTTTTCCTAAGTCAAGGAAAATATACAGTGGGGATATTAGAGAAGTTTAATCTAATAGAATGAAAATCCATGTCTACACCGATGGTGGTGGATTTGACGAAAAATAAATGATGATGATTCAAACGAGATTGATCCACATGTGTACCGACAACTGATTGGATCATTGATGTATCTAGTTAACACCAGACTTGATATATGATATGTTGCGAATGTGCTTAGTCAATCCATGAGTCAACTAAGATAGACTCACCTAGATAATAATAAAGCATGTATTGAGATATATATACGAGGCACAATTGGATATGGCCTGAGATATGCCTCTAGTGTGAACTTGAGTTTGTAGGGATATGCTGATACAAATTGAGAAAATATTACAGTGGACCGGAAGAGAACATCCGGTTGTTATTTTACCTTGGATTTTACCATGGTTTCCTGGTGCAGCAGGAAAAAAAGCTTTGTGTCCTTGATTACCACATAAGCATAGTATATATCATTGAGTGTGGAATTCTGCGAAGTAGTGTGGCTTCTAATAGATTTATTTGATCATGAGATGGATCCTATTATTACTTGTGATAACCAGAGATGTGTGAAGCTCTATGAGAACCCTGTGTTCTATGATAGATCGAAACACATTGAGATAAAATATCATTATATTAGAGACATGTTGCAGAGGAAAGAAGTACATGTGTAGCATCTTCCTACACATGAGAAGATTACATGTATCTTCACCAAATTTCTTGCCAATACGAAGTTCGAGTACTTTTGTGAGAAACTAGATTGGTGAAGATTACCTCCCTAGCTGAGATGGAGTTTTGATTATTACAACAAGGAAAAAGTTTGAAAACTTCTGTGCAGTACTTGTCCTGATGGAGAATGCCTCCCTAGATGAGAGGGAGTGTTGATGATTACAGTTGCGTGAGACATCCTCCATGACAAAGACCTAAGAGAGAGCCCCTGAGTTGGGTGTGTGGTTCCTATCTGAGATAGACATGGAACATAGTGATGGCCTTCTCCTTACAGAGAGTTGAGAAGAACTCCGTATGATTCTCATGTGTAACGCAGTAAGAAAGGAGATCTATTGAGTTGGGCGTTCCTATGGCTGAGCACAAGGTGAACGTGTGAATTCCCATGAGCTGGGTGCATCTCTATGAGACATAGATAAAGACGATGTATTAGCCTCCTCTGAGCGGAGAGTTGAGATGATGAACTCCAAATGACTCTCATGTGTAATGCAATGGGAAAGAATATTTTTTGAGTTGGACATTCCTTTGGATGAGCACAGGTGAACGTGATCCTAGTGGTTGAGCACTAGTGAGTGTGGTTCTCCTAAAAGATGTAGTGAGATAGAGAGGCATCCCTGTGGATAAGCACATATAGATGTGCCATAGTGGTTGAGAACTAGTGGGTGTATGAGATCCCTTGCTATATTGTTCAAGATTCAGACTTAACTTTAACCCTATTGATTATTTAAAGGGTACAGGTCGACCCCACCTTAATGTAAAAGATAATTAATATGATAATTATTAATTATATTTTGAGTTATTGATGTCGGCCCTATTGTGCCAATAGACACATAATTTGACGTGACAAGTATTATATAAATAAAGGTGAATCCCCATTGAGTAAACACACTTATCATGGTGTCATCTCATGATTTCATAAGTTGTGGTCTGAAAATATGAGAATTACAACACCCTCTTGTGTGCTAGGTTTGGTAATGGTGTGGGAGGTCTTTCTCTTGAGGAATATAGAAAATGATTGGCTGGGTTTTCTTCCCCTGTCGAGAAGGGTTTCCGAGGATACTTCTTGTGTTCTTGTGCATGGTTATTCTTCTTGTGATATTGGTTTTTTTCTATAGTTATGGTTCAAGTAATAGTTAAACAAAAAATTGAAAGAGGATACATGAGCCATAACTCATTGAAAATCCAACATAATCCCCAATTTAATTAATGCATAATGTAGATATGAATGTGGCTATGGCCAAGCGATGTAATATGTGAAGTATATTTTCTGATTTTAATAAAAATAATGTGGTGCTAGCTGCTGGGAATAGGGATTGAGATGGGGGATGATTAATCCACATGAGAAGAGAGTGTATAAGAGAGGTCCAAGGGGGAAATCAATTATGGGTATTAATCTAAACCCATTTTCCCAAATTCTAATATCATTGGGGATAAATTCTAATTTTTTGTTTGAGTGTATGAGAGCCCAATCATTAAACCCATGTAAGAGGGTGGGTGTGAGAGTCACATCCCATAGTTATTGGAAGCATGGGGATGGAGTATAATCAACATTGGGTAGAGTGAGCAGTCAACTGTCTTGGGAAAATAGAGGAAATTTGTATGGGGGAATTAGGAATATATTTACATTGAGTTTTGGCATGAACAACAAGAAGAGAGCAGGGAAAAAGAGCACCAAAGATAGAGTAAGAAGGACTGAAGAGTGAGCTCCTGAGTGAGTTTCACTATAACTACAAGTGTTCATTGTTGGTTACTAGTAGTTTTCCTAGAAGTGAGTTTCCATTGAGTTACCAGTAGAGAGATTCCTAGTTACTTGCCAGAGAGACCTTGATAAAAAAATGGGATGCCCGATGGTCTCGAAGTAGTGAAGGGGTACATTCCTTGGGTTGGGAAGGTCAAGAAGAAGAGAGCTGGAAGAAATTCAGGATAGTTGTAGGAGAATACCAGTGGGTTATGTGATAGTGAGTTGTGAGTGGACTACGAGAGACACCCTTCTCTTGTAGATTCATAGCCCCATCTTGGGGGTGACTTGTTGTTGAGATATGGAATGAGAAATCTATGGTTGGGTGGAACGTCATTCCCAAGAAGTTGTTTTCACAAGTGTTTTAAAATATAACTATACATATATTTTTGAATTATTTCATGAGTTTAATTGTTGTGCTTAAATATGTGTATTTGAATGGTTTATTTGTTAATGTTAGATTTATTAGCTACATTCATGATCATCTATAAGGTTGTATATGTATTTAATTTTTGGGTATCAAAATTTGGTTTAAAATGTGTAAAAAACATAGTTGGTAAACTACATGAAATGATTAGCATAAATTTTTTATTTTCTATGTGTTTTCCACGTAGTAATGTTCCTCGATTAAGATGAGGAGCATTGCATTATGGTATTAGAGAATAAGGTTTCAACACTAGCCTACAAGAGCCTACTACATGACCACAAAAGTTGTTTGGATCAGATTTTTCTTTTGGGTAAAAAAAAAACTAATTTTCTACAGGACAATGTTGGAGGGGAGAATTTTTGCGGTTTAATGTTGTTATTACTGCCATGGAAATCATGTTCAATTAATTCCTCATGGCCTCAACCTTTAAAAGAGCCTTCATCTAGATGAGTTGGAACACATAATCGACAATTATGCCTCCTAGAATGACAATGCCTAAGTGTTGTCGATCTAACCTTAGTGTGGATTCCCAACCATTGATCTGTGATCTATATTGTTCTTTATCCCATATATGTTAGGAAAGGTTCAACAAAACAACTTATAAACAAAAGATAACCCTTTATGAATTTTGTGTGAGGAATAGAGAGCCACAAAACCTTATGGAGCTCGCACGAAACACATACTTTTGGCTAAGGTAATCAGTACCTTAGTGGGTTGATGGACCAGTGTTGGACCATAGGATATTTGGATGGAGGTTGCACGAGGGTGGGAAGGTTCCCCGATACCCCATTAGGTCGGTGGCCCATTGGGCTAGTGGCCTGGTGGAATGGTGGCCTAGTTGAGAGGTGTCGTACCATAGGTTATTTGGTTGGAGGTTGTGTGTAGTGGCCCGGTGGACCGAACCAGTGTGGATTGGGGAAGCTGGATAAAAGGATTGAGTGTGGTGGCTAGTGGATGATTAATTACTGGAAGGGAGAAGAAAGTCATTTATAACCATTTTCGGTGGGTCGGTGGACTGGATTGGTAGAATATGGTGGAGAATTGGATGGATGTTCCATAATGTCCCAATGGTCCAGTGGACCGAACCAGAGTGGAAGGGAAGTTGGTTGAGGATAGGGGAAGGTACTTTCCTCGGTGGTCGATGGACCAAACCAGAGTCGAGTTGAAGTTCTGTGAAGAGAAGGGGAAGCATTTCCATAGTGACCGGTGGCCTAGTTACCAAGAAAAAAATTAGTGCAATTTCAAAAATAAATAGTCAATTATCAAATAATTTTGTTGTTTTTGTAGGTCTTCATCTTGCGGGGCATTTTTTAGGGTCTAAACAACATTTTTAGAAAATTAAAATTTATGAAACTAGGTATACTTCTAGTGCACAATTGTTTTTCTTATAAAATGAAATATCTCAAGGAGATCTTTTCGATGAGATATTTTGAACGAAAAACATATCTTGTATGAAAAATTTATGGCCTAAACAGTTAAGGGTAAAATTCAGTACCAGATTACTCTTAGAGGGAATAAATCCTAGCCCAAGAGTCAATTTGGGGTCCAAGAGTAGTCTCTGGAAATCCCATGGATTGTAGAATTCATCCATGGAGCTTGATTTTATTTCTAGGTACCTAAAAAAGTGTTGGGAGAGAGACTGGACACCTCTAGCATAGAGGGTTAAAAAGGGAAAACAATGAAAACTTCCAAAGACCATAACTTTCTTCTCATAACTTAGAATTGGGAAAATAAATAGTCAATGGAAATTTCTTGAGGAGGAGAATTCATTTATTAACCTAGAAAATTAATTTGATAAATTTTGCATTCAACTCAAAAGAAGATGACTGGTGGCATTAAAGGGAAGAAAACTTTATGCATTCTTTTCCAAAAGTTGTGTATTTATTTATTTTTGTCTAACG
The DNA here is from genome assembly GCA_009831015.1 of Picea engelmannii. NCBI lineage: Eukaryota > Viridiplantae > Streptophyta > Pinopsida > Pinales > Pinaceae > Picea > Picea engelmannii. Next base: position 26,959 of record ML778399.1, read on the forward strand.
AGAAATTGTTTTCATGCATATTTTATACATAATTTGGAGGTTCAAAAAGGAATTTTGGTTCATGTTTGAGAACTACAACCATGGAAGATGTCCAGAGGTCCTACAGTCATGAATATGAATTCATAGGTATGCATGTCAGCATGGTAAATTTTGAGACTGAGTCTAATGGAAGAAAAGACAAGAAGGATCTTGTAACTATGAGGGAGCCTACAAAGAGAAGTGTAGAGTTATATGGATTATAATGAGAATATCATGTAGGATCAAGAAGAGATACCAATGATCTTGAAAATGTTGTAGAAGAAAGACAATAAGGACTCTGGCATAAAGCAAGAAGCCAATGCTAGACAAGTGACAACATCCAAATTCCATAGCAGAAGGGATGGGCATGGGAATGATGGGAAGTAAAGGAGTAGGAGAAGGCACCATCATTCCCCAGAGAAATCCACTAGGAGAGATCATGCCAATTCATGTCCAGGGAGAAACCCAAGTGTGTCTCCTTTCAGAAGATGAAGGAGAAGGCCCGAGGGAGACATATTGCAAGGTGAACATAGGAAGATCAAGACACCTAATTTTAGTGGTGACCATAGGAAGGGATAAGATCTTGATGCCTGGCTATTGGAAATGAAGAAATATTTCCAACTGCATGATTACCCCTCAAGGGTAGAAACAAGAATTTCAACCTACCACTTGCAAGTAAATGCAACCATGTGGTGGGATCAACTTAATCAAGCTAAGAATATTTATGAGAAGAGGGTCTCATGGAGATGGTTCAAAGGAAATTTCTATGAAAGGAATATGAAAGAGTTCTTTGAACTTAAGATGGGAAGCATGAAAATGGATGAATATAAAAAAATATTCTTTGAATTTCCAAAGTATGTGGAATTCTTAAAAGATGATAAAGTCAAAATCCAAAGGTTTCTTAGTAGGTTACCCTTCTTCTACAGTGACAAGATACAATATGATAACCCTAGGACTTTGTAGAAATCCATAAGGAGAGCAAAACATCTCTATGAGCAGAGCAAAGGGAGGTCATTCTTCCAAAAGACTTGGAATGACAAAATGAAAGGAAAGAGGGATCAAAGGAAAAAATGTTTTCATCCACTCTTTTTCAATAACAATTCCCAAACAAATCAACAAGGACAGTTAGCCCAAAATGAGCACAAGACGACATATTCATTTGGGAAAAGGCCAAGACAGTAACCTGTACAATGTTGGGGGTGTGAGGGAAATCACTTGTATAGGGATAACCCTCACAAAGGATAAAGAATGTGTTAAGAACCAAACATCGATATATCATAGAAAAACCTCAGAAAAAGTACTCAACGCCTTGAAAAAGAGATAATTTCAGATAATAAGCCTCTTCGAGGGGGCAACCTCCTTTTACCCCACTTAAATGTTCAAGTACAAGATGATTCAAAATGAAAATGTCTCCTTGGTATATATAGGA
>ML778399.1:28455-39768 GCA_009831015.1 Picea engelmannii
ATGATTCAAAATGAAAATGTCTCCTTGGTATATATAGGAGACTAGGAGGTATAATTACAACTAATGGCCTAAAGCTGACATAAATAAAATAACATTACTAATATAATATGCCCCAATTAAGGGGTAATGAGCCAATATTAGGGCTTAACATGCCCCTCCTCTTGAGACAAATGTTGTTCGCAACGCTTGATTAACTCTAGATGCTTCTGTATAAAAGACTCATCTTCCCAAGTGGAATATTCAACCGGTAGTTTCCTCCATTTAATGAGATATTCTGAAATGGATCTATTCCTCAGCTGGCGAATTCTTGTGTCAATGATTGATTCAGGCTCCAATATGATTTTTCCTTCCTCGTCAAGTTCTGGAAATATAGTTTGAACTAGGATCTTGTCACCTATAACCTTCTTTAAGTATGAAACATGGAAAACTGGGTGTACTCGTGAAGATGCAGGAAACTCCAATTTGTTTTCCATAGTACCAATATTTTGCAACACCTTATAAGGGCCATAGTACTTTGGTGATAATTTATTATCCTTCTTGGCTTGCTTGAGGGACATCTGTTTGTATGGTTGTAGTCTTAAAAAAACCCAATCCCTTACTTCAAAACATCTTTCACTATGATGTTGATCTGCTTGTTGTTTCATGCGATTCTGTGCCATGTGTTATCACTCTGTAAATTCCCAGAGGTTGTCAGAGTAGAAGAAATTTACAAGAGGTAACTTTATCCAACCACTTCGAAACTGGAATCTAGCCCTACCAGTTTCAGAGAGGGATCTCTCTGTATGATTTAGCTATGTTTTAACTTCAAGATATTAGGCTAGTTAAACAAAATAAGATTGAAAAGGTTTGTTGTTGTTTTTGTTAAGTTGGCTGAATAAGGTCTACACATCCGTTGGGCTATGGGGTCTGTATTATAAATATAGAAATCTGAACATAAACTAAAAGATTCTTTTCACAGGGCAAGATAATGCATTCATTGGATTCTTTAGCAATAAAGTGATGAGAAGCAGAATAGATGTGAATATCAATTAAAGTAAAGAAGCATTTAAGAATTTCTTCACTGTAATAACAGAAAGATAAACATTAAGATCTTTCAAAGCTAGAAACAGGGTATACAAAGATAAATCCTATGCAACATGCACTACTTTAAAAGATTAGATTAGAAAAAAATATGACAACTAAGAGAGAAAAACATTTAACATAGAAAAGAATAACATCACCAATGAACAACACGCGAGAATCCTGTGAAACATCTCTTTGTTTTACTGGAAGATCTCTTGACAAAAATTACAGTCTTTCTAGCTTACAGGGCGTAAAGGTCAACCCTTGGTACTTAAAAGTTTGAAGTATTTATAACCAAAAATTACATACGATCCTGTCATTAAAGATCAGGACGTGGAAATCTAAATTTAGCTAACTAACTCAATAGAATACAAAAATTTAGAAACTGTTTGATGATGTGTTGATATCTTCATGTTGATTCTGGGGTAAACCATTGGCGAGTCCTCTACACGACCTCATCTGATGGAATAGATGACTGGGCTTGGACACCTCATCTGCTACTTGATCAGGTTGCATAACTCTTCCCATTGAAGGTTACTAGGAACATTGACCTTGAGAAGTATTCGGTATACTTCATCCATCTCTGTATACTTGGAAAAAGTTGGCTTGACGATGAAAATGTACGGGATCTCGTGCTGTATGTTGATATCTGACTGGAAAGCCTCTAAAAACACTCTGCCTGTGATACTGCCCTGTATTCCCAAGAATTTAGAACTATCCTTAGCCACAGTGGCTAATTTCTTTTTACAATCAGACAGTGTCATTAACTTGTCATTTATGACCCTTAAACCTGGGAGGCCTTTTGTTGGCAGCCAATGCACATTTTCTACTATCCTCATAAGCTACCTACACCAATGTTTTGCAAACCTTAATTTTTCGTCGCAATTCTCAAATAAACGACACTTTATTTTTGTGCTATTTACACACTTACCTTCATTCTTGTTTTCACGAATGTAAGCGTGAAAACTTGGTCTTTCAAAGTCGCATTAAAATCTTCACTGAATTGTCGTTATCATTCTTGTAGATATGCCCATTGCGTTTACATTTCGCTTATCATTATGCAGTTGGAAAAACCCTTTTGATCTATACTCATTTGACATTCTTTGATTGATTATGTGATTTCGTTTCATGAGTGATTGAGTTGTGATGCATTGGCGATTGGATTTACATGTTATTTGATCAATTCACTTGGCATATTGATTATATGAAAAAGCATTGGTGTTATGTTTTAAACCCTTGGTGTGAATCGTTTCATACAACACTTGGTATTGGTTTCGATTTGTGTGTTTGGTTTTAAAACTATGGCATAGCTTTTCATCGCACGAATGTTTAAAACACTTACCATTGATTTCATTGGTTGATTGATTGGCATAATCATTAACCTATACAATAATGGGTTGAATAGCTATTTGCACCGGCGGTTGTACTGTAGATATGACTCTCATGCATGTATGAACCAGCTCCACCACCTTCGCACGATATGTCATTAATGCTTACCCTTATCCCTGTTTCACCTTTGCTAGCATCAGGTAAGCCTTGAGCGTTCTGCCCCTGCGTATGCTGTGATTCAAACCCTGGCTCTTTCACATCACTTATCGTGTGCTCTTCTCCATGGCACCGGTGGTGCGAATTGATCCAAACGGTAATCAAACCCTACTACTATTCGATAACGCCCGCAAAGAATTAGAGGATAGTGGTTGGATCACATTTGTGCAGAGGTTCGAGGGTTTTAATATGTTTGTTGCACAACAATTTGTCCTTACCTTTGATGGTTGTAGGGCCAAAATAGGTGACATTCAACTTGAAATCAGTGAAGAGTTCATCAGCTCTGCCACAAGATTAGCAGCCACGGGCCAACGATGGTTTAAAAACTCGAAAGTTGAGGAGGTTCCATGGCCGTTATTGTTCGTCTCACGGAAGGTCACATCCTGTGACAGAGGTATGCCTATTTCCATGCTTAAACTAAGGTGGCATGATATTTTGATAGTGGTTAAGCAATTCGTGACCTATGAGGGTCGGTATGGACTGGTTTTTCTTTATCACCTTCGACTGTTAATGAATTTCATGGGTTATCCATTGAATATGCCATTTTATTTCCAGTGTAGTCTTTATAAAATGGCTAAGAGGTTTAAATGAGAGAAGGTCGATAGTAGCTTGTTTCATCATGGCCTGATCAGACTCATTGTCGTTCATCATTTAAACCTCCATGGCGATAGTTGGCGAGATTTTCTCTCTCGGAATGGTTTTGTCGATTCAGAGTCTGTCCAAGTTGATAAGTCTGTGGTTAGTGAGACTAAGGTCGGGCCACCCATGCCTTTTCATGCCCTTCTACCCTCTCCTAAACCCTTGGTCAACCCTGATATTGACCTACCCGACATTATAACAGACAAGGTTGAGGCTGTTAAAAAGCCTGTCAGCAAGAAGATTAAGGGTAACCCTACTGTCGATGGCAAAGGTAAAAATAATGCTCAACTCATATCGATACTTTCTAGGAATAAACCGAAACCTAGTGTTGATCAAAAGCCCATAGTCCTCAATGAAGATTCTGACTCTGACATCGAGCGCTTCCTAGCTAGTGAGTACCCTTATTCCCAAGGTCTGTGCTCCGAGCCACCCTACGACTTTGTTTCTAATTTACCCCCTTGCCTAAAGAACAATCCTAGCTACCTAGGGATCAAGCTACCTAATGAAACCCTCAGCGTTTTAAAAAAACCCTCACCTGCAATTTCGAAGCTCGGGCAGTTGTCATGTGACCAATGTAATGTGTGGTTGGAACGCTACTATACCGACGTTCCCTTATTACAGTCCAAAATCAAATTGTTGGAAAACCAAGTTACAGTGTTGACAAATGAAAGGGACAAGCTTCAAGCTAATGACAAGAAGCAGAAAACCACTGGTTCCATCATATTTAGGAATGTCGAATCGGCTACAGCCTTCGTCAATTCCAAACTATCATGACCAAGTTGTCTGCTCATCATCCAGGTATGAATTTCGATATCAATTCTGTTCTATGAATTGCTAGGATTAATATAATGAATTGAGTTTGGTTTTCAAATAGCTCTGCCTATTGTTTGAAATGACTCTGTCATAGCCATATAAAAAACGGTTATGTTGTGGATCCTGTACATTGTTCTCGTTTTGCTAAAATTAAATGAATTTATGATTTGGTTACATGATTTGGTCGTGCCCAGTTTAGCAATTGATTGGTTTTCACTGGGTTTGATTCGTTTGTCTATTGGTTTGAGTTAACAAAATCAGTGGTTTTTGCTTTTTCTTGGATTTTGTATGTATCTAACCTGAACTGGAGAGTTTTACGCTAAAATTAGAACACGATTCTGTTTTGATTTAACATGATGTTGCTGTCATTGGATATCAACGGCTCTGATTTAGTTGTTGTGATTTGATTGTTGAAACGATTCCATAGGACTGAATTGGCTCGATAAATACAATGTAGTCTATTAAATTGAAAAAAAGACTCTGTTTTGTCAACATTTTCATTTGGATTTGGATTATATCTGACCTGTCCAAAAGATCTCTTCACTGAAATCATGGAACTGTGTTGATTCATAATGACTGTAACAAACTCAAACTGTTCGATTCACTCTTGTTTTGATTGGATTGTTGCGTATCTTGAGTTAGCATGATTGTTTTTATGAGTTGGATTTGTATCAGACTTGGTGCTTCTCTGTTGATTTTAATTTTCAAAGACGAGTTTGTTAAACTCGGATCGACACATGTTATCTCTGTCGAATTCGTATGAGAAAATTTTGGTTAATAGTTCATTTTGAAATGAATTCAAGTAATGATTTCGTTTGTGATAATTTACATACCAGTTTTGATTTGATTCGCTAATAACATGGATCGTTTGTTATGTTTAATATAGTGCGATCAATTTGAGAAAACGATTATGTTAATTTGGTTTGGATTCGAAGTGATCTTATGGATAGTTGAAGCAACTTTTGTGTTGATTTCAATTGGTCCATGAATCAATTCCATTGCTGTCGGTTATCCAATATGATGTTGTTTACCCGAATTGGTTATAACGAATTAAACATAGTGTAGCTATCTAGGTTATCATTTGATTTAGTTTTTTCAATTTGCATACAAGTGTCGATTTGAATGAGGCTTTTAGAAATCAAATATCTTTTGATAGTTTGAATTTAATTCTTTAAAATTCGAATTGATTTTAATACGATTTTGAGTTTGATTTAGACCAGCTACAGAATCGCAAGATTCTGTAGCTAGTCTTTAGAATTAATTTTTTATCAATTTCATCAGCAAAATATCCTCTTAACTTGTCCATTTTTGTCCTCTTTCAGGTACATTCGAATTGCATTGGGCATGCTGTGGCAGTCTAGGAGATATTTGTGTGATATAGTTTTTATTTTAGGTTCCTAGTTTTAGTCAAACTTGGGATATTTTCCCAGATTTGTGTAAACAGTTTTGATAACTTCCAAAGGGATGTTTTACCCTGTGAGAAGTCTTTAAATACTTATTATTTTTTGTAATAAGGGGAATCCTCACTTGTGGGAGATCCAGGCTATGAATTTATGATACAAACTGAGACGAGAGTTTATGTCTAGTAACATATTTCGCTTTCAATATATCCAACTTTTGTTTCAAGTTTTATGCATGTCAGTTTGCAGTTGATTATAGACTACTTTAGCTATCATAATCTATTGCAGAATGATATGATTTGATTAATGTGCTATCCATATCTGATCTCTTTCATCATTTTTAAAGTACAACAATTAATTTTTTTTAGTTAATGAGTCACAGATTTCTCTTCTTCATTAATTGAATCATTTTGTATAGATCTTTGCATACAGATTTATCTAACTATGAAGATTTATAAATCATAAGATTGTTGTAATTTTTATGTCTTGTTTGTCCTGTAATTTTATTTGAAGAGCACAACTGCTTCTAGTTTACGAGAAGCTCGTGGATAATTCGGTGCGGGTTTCCTCCCTCCGATCAGCTAAGACAATCATTACATACAAGACAAACCTGGAGCGTTTCTTTAGGTCAGTTTGTTATTTATTTGATAGTTAAAGTAGTTAGTTAGATATATTTGTAGTTTAGATTTGTAGTTAAAATTAGTATATTAGTTGTTTAGTTTATATAGTTTTTATTTTATTTCTTTTTCATAAAATCGTAAAAATCTAAAAACAATAGCTCTCCCTGTCTTAGGATAGAATACAAATGAGTTTTTCAGGTTTTCATTCAAATCTGTAAATTGTAAATATTGTACATTTGTGAATAAGATTTATTTCTGTTAGTAGTTAGATATTTAATTTCTTAGAGTTAGCATAGTGTTAGATAGTAGATTAGAATAGTTAGATTTGTTTAGTTTGTTTTAATAGTTGTTTTTAGTTAGATTAGTTATTTTAGAGTAGTTTTCTTTTTGTTTTCTTCGGACTTAGATCGACTAAAAGAGATGCTAATCCCATCAAGGTGGTCCATACCAAAGGGCTTGGGTTATTTAGACAACCCTAGACTGGTTCCACTCTCCCAGTTGACGGACGGTCAATTTCACCCGTCAACAAATGGCGCTAGAAGGAGGGCCTGAAATTAATTAATGGCACGAGGCGGTCGCAAGACTCCACCACCTAATCCCTCACCTATAGTGACTAGAATCCATTCGAATGATAATATTCCCCTTCAAACAATAACCACATCAACCGACGATCCACGGATCACGGTTGAGCCAACAACCCCTAATCCTACAGGTGGTGATATACAAGAGATTGTCCGTCAATATCTTATAAGAAATCATAGTTACTTAGCCCATTTGAGGCAACCAAACCATCCGTTGGACCAACCTTTGGATTTCTCTGATATCAGAGAACAATTAGGAGGCACTATTCTGACTATGAATCCTACAGATCCAAACCTAAATCCTACTGCAGGAGGATCTAGGATACCTCCTTCACTGTAACAGCCCTCCTGGCTAAGGACATCAACTCAGTCAACTGGTGAGAATTTTTTTTTAAAGGTGTGTGCGCGTGTGTAGAAGAAACAACCCCCTCGACTCTAAGTCAACACTCGAACCGACAGGACGTAGGTAAGACGAAACACAATCAAGACGACCCGACATATCATAGTGACAACAAGAAGCAACGCCCCCGAACAGGAGGTGGGCAACTAATGGCTGTAGGCAGAGACAGACACCAGGGGTTAGGCGCAGTACTGTCACAGAATGGAAGGATCCGTCAGGAGAGTCGCAGTAGTGGAACTGTGCCTTTAAATAGCCCGAGACTACTGATACGGCTCAGAATGTGTCGCAAGAGTGGAACTGTGCCTTTAAACAGCCCAAGACTCTTGATACGGCACTGGATTCCTTCCACCGGATTACACACACACATACCTACTAAGCTGCAAGAGGAGTCTATACTCCGCCTGACATGACAGACTACACAATACAAACCACCAAGTACTCACAGGACCAGAAACAACAATGAGCACGACGCAATGCATTATTCTAATAATGGCCATAAGGAGCAACGGCATCCACACCCAAAAGGTAAACCCCCCGATGTTACATTCTCCTCATTAACTTGCCCTTCCTACCCGTTTTCTACCAGACATTCTAGTCACCCAACCCCCATCAATGCAATCAAACATGTCATCAACACTTCAATTTAAATGAATATTATCCTTGCGACTTAAACTCCATCATGAACATCCAAGTAAGCATTTATTGACATTTCAAAATGGCCTTATTATTAACATGCTAATTAATTCAATAATTATATTGCAGTGACGCATTTAACTTTAGCACGGTCAATCAACAACATTAATCCTTCAATGTAACCAAGTACCAATGTTGCACATTTAACCAATATTTCCATACCTCCCAATAGCCTAACAATGATAGCACTGCGATACCATTCATTAACATTAATGCTTCAATTTAAGCCAATAAATGCATTGCGAACTAAACATCATTCATCAATTGTTAGCATTCCATTAGTAATGCCACTATTGCAAGTACACCATTAATTATCAATGCAATTCTACCAACCTTAACATTTACTTATTAACATTACTACTGCATCTAAACTATACTTATCATGCCATCCTTCCAACAATAACATTTGATTAATAGTGATACTATTGTATTAACTATTTCTATCATTGCTATTCAACCCACCTAAGATTTCAATTAATACTATTAATATTGCAATTAACAACTAACATTTACATTCCATTACTAATATGAACAGGGCGATTTAGACCATCACATAACATTGTAATTCAACTAGGGTTAGCCTCTTTGCGAATTAACATTTACTTAACCTCGAGTTTCTATCAGCATTAACATTCCATTAGGACAATGCGTAACAATACTATACTTTAGGATTTATATTAAATCAATATTAACAAGGATGGCCATACTTAAAATTTACCATATTTACCTATAATAATAAAAAGATTAATTAGCAAACCTGAAATAAAATTGCAACATTTTAAATGGTCAATGAAAAGGTGACGCTACCATACTCGGCTGTAGCGTATAAACGAAGGAATATTAGTAATGCAAGAGTAGATATAATGCAATCAATGTAAACGAAAAGGGTTAAGCATATAACAGGTCATAATTTAATATCTAGATTTAGCGTTCCAATATCCAGCATGCTCACGGCGGGATAACCCAAATTAAATACAAGCACGCAGAAAAGGCGGTGGAGGTTGAACCTGTGCGGTTGGGCGCAGAAATGACTAAAATACTAATGCATTAATTGCCCATGCAGAAATGCTGACCCAACCCAATATACTATCAAGATATCCCCGCCCTAAATTGACATTTAATCCCTTACCTTGACTTACTGTAAAAACGCACTATGAACGATCTCTAAATCTGGCAGTTACCAAAGTGGCAGCAATAAATCTAGATGTCGCCTAAGGCTGGTAAGGCTGTAACTACAATTAGGAAGTGAGTTTCTATGGCAAGCGACGGGATATATCAATATCGAATCCACTAAATTAAGGGAGAGATCAACCTGAAGGTACGCTCCTAAAGGATTATCTAGTGCACAGGGTTTGATATTTTACCCAACCAGGAACGGTAGCTGAAAACAGATTCAACCAATCTGGGCGCATTGGTTCCGATACCCCTCAATGCCAGCTGGGAACAGTTAGGGTTACCATTTAACCAAATTATCACAGCAGCGTATAACATCATTTAGAACAGTAGTAAATGGCAGTTAAAATTCTAAATAAAACAGTGTCAACTAACCCTAACGGTTCAGGAATGCAACAACAATAACCTATGTCTAAATATTGATCCAGCTAAAACTCTTCAAGGATAGATTAATTCTACTCTCTTACTGGCTCAATTACAAGGGATCCATTGCATACGTTCCTCTATTGGTCAGAGGCCTGATAAGCATCGGAGCCCCCCCCCCTCTAAATAAGTCAATTTAGTCACAATAAATACCTCCTTACCTAACTGTATGGGGACTAGTTGTTAAGCAATAAATTGACTCTTTTAGCACCCAGTTATTACCTAACCGTATGAAGGATCGACTGGACGAATCCTTGCAAGGTCCGAGAAGACAAAGGGGTCAAGGCGATACAAGGGAGATGCCCACACACAGTGTAAACGCCGGTCACGAAAGAGGGACGCCCTGCAAATAAAAACGGAGGAACCCACAGCAAAACGACCCACACTGTAAATGGCCATTATGGTGTACTACAAAACTAAATTCAAGAACGTAATTCATAATATTGCAGTTGTATATATCGCAGGGAGGGTGCATAAGTTACAACTCAGGCGAGATGGAGAAATATAACAAAAACAATATAAGCACCTTCGACAGGCGTTGTTCACCAGTTAGTTTCACAAAGCTGCTATGAATACAATGAATATATGGATATTTGGGCCGCGACTGTCCCAAGCTATCTTCCTTCACGATCTGGGCATCCACTTATTGGGAAAACGAATCTGCTGTAGATTGCATTTTTAATGTACACATACCACCATCTAGGCAAACAAGGGATGGAAGGTCGAGTTCTGTTTATTAAAAGGTATATTCCTCTGTACACAGAACCTTAACGCTCTGAATTCTGAGATAACCGTTCATACAACTCACTAAATCCACAGCCTAAACATTCTGAAATTGAACAGTGATACTAAATGCTAAACCCTAATCTAAACTGAGATGTGAACTATCGCGCGGATAAGAATGGTTAACCAATGATTTAACATGAATCTGGGATATGGAAATATGGCCATTATATAAAAAAAAACGCCCTTTATATAAAAAAAAAATGAATGCCCACGGCAACACACTCGCCCCCTGTGCAACAAACGAAAACCCACTGCAATACATCACCCAAGGTAGAAATTCGAAACCCATTGAACGAAAAGTAAAATAACGCCCATTAAAAGCAAAAGTAGTAAACCCACCGAACATAAATGCCATTGTACATATGAAACACCCTTAACCAAGATCTTCTGAAAACCCCCTTTTCTTACCAGGTATGAAGGATGAGGAAACAACATTCCCCAATGACACAACCATAATCGCAGCAATATATCTCTGAGCATTCTACTCTATTCATTTCAGTAACATACCTTGGCCTGATTTGTTGCAGCAATGGTTCCGACGCTCCAGCCGCTCCTGCTCCAAGCTGCTCCTGCTCCAAGCTACTCCTTCTCCTGCTTGCCGACCTCAACGAGCTCACCGGTACCTCCCAGCCAAACGCTAGGGGTAATCTTCTTCCCCCTCATCCCCTCGAGCCGCAAAGGGGCCACACACAACCAGAGAGTCCTAGCTCCTCAGCTCGCCTCCAAGGCTGAGCTACCACTCACAATCTGCTGAGGCTTCCCAAATCCTACCAGAAAATCAGTCAGTCTCTCTTTCTCCCTAGCAATCCAATCTCAGCAAAACCAAAAAAAAAAAGCCCTTTCTTTTCCCTTCTCCCATCCCTTTATCCCCTCAAACCCTAATTCTCTTTTCACTTAGGTTTTTCCCCCTCTTTTTCCCTTTTGACTTTCCTCCTATTATTTTTAGTTTAATTGGTTTGTATATTCCATTTTGATTTTGATTTTTATTTTTAAAATCAAGGGCATGTGTGCTCATTTTATTTATTTATTTATTTATCCCCCTTTTATTATTTACTTAATGATTTATTCCCCCATTTTCATTATTAGTTTATATATTTAAATTTTATTTCCCTTTTCCCATGCTTAACTTATTGGTTTATAGTTTGTATATAATAAAATATACATATTTATATTTTCAT